>SNVD02012242.1:0-64787 GCA_013180625.2 Boswellia sacra | reverse complement strand
AGACAGATGGCAAAGAGAGATAAAACTTGATCAATTTGATGGCCTACGAAAGGAATCTCCTCGAGACACAAAAATCGATCATTATTACCTTATTTTATTTTTCTTTTCTTGTCTTTTATTTATTTTTCAAAAAAATTGGGTTGCCTCTCAATAAGTGCTTGGTTTAACGTCCTCAGCCTGACGTTGGTTCCATCATGGAAGGGTCCAATCTCCGCTGTGCTTCTCTAGTGGGCTTGGATCCTTTTTCCAACAAGAATTGTTGCATGCATATGGCTGGCCTTGGATGTTAGCAATCGTCCACCCAATAGTTATTTTGTGATCTCTAAGTACTTTGGACGCGTTTCTCTTCTTGTAGTGGTGCAAGGCCCATTTCTATTGTAACTAGCAAAGGATCTTTGTCACCCAAAAACACATGCCTCCAATACTCTGGAAGTAGCTTAAGCTCCAAGGTATTGGCTTTCATCACAGAAGGAAGAAGTTTCTCATAAGATAAAGGCAATTCAATGTACGAAACATCATACCTGTTTGTGATTATAGCTATAGTCTCATCTAAGCATGTCATAGCTTCCTCCATTTCTTTGGACACTTGTATCAACCTTTTTGGTTCTTTGGAATTTTCTGTCCCTATGTGCTCACTAATAGCCATTTCCAATCCATCCTTGCAAGTTAACTCAAAACAGTGTTGTGGCAAAGAATCAACAATGTTAACTGCAAAACAGAATGGAAGTCCCTAAGGTACCTCATTGCCTCGAAAATATTGAAAGGATCACTTTGCATCAAACTCCATGGTGAAAGTGCATCATGAACATCAATCTTGGTTAGCATTTTCAAGGATGGTCTCCATAAAAGAATCAAAGTTGGATTAGGAGATGTTACTTATCCCTTATTTAAAGACATAGAAGTCTGCCTAGGGAAAACCAATCTGATCAGATTGCACAAGCACATCTTCCACAACTCATTTTGGATATGCATTAAATGATCAGCAAAGTGCATGGTAATACCAGTTTTCGCAAAAGGTCAAGATTTAAAGAAGCTAAATAGATTATGGCATGACAGAATATGAAGCTCTTAAATCTAACATAACTCTTTCAAACTTGGTTGTACCAATGGTGCATGGCATGGTGAACGTACCTGGATCTTTGCACTTTGGAGGAATTTTCCTTTGCAATACAGCTGAAACATCTTCCCCCACACGTACTTTCTCATTTCTTTTTAACTTTCTTTTGCTGGTGCATAACTCCTTGAGACATTTTGTATAATGAGGTACTTGCTCGATAGCATCCAGAAGTGTATATTTACCTCGATTTTGTAAGAAGTTTCCAGGATTTCTTGTTCTTGTTCCTCCTTCGATTTTGCAAATCTACTAGGAAAAAGTGGAGGAGAAACATATGAAGGAATGGGAGTTTTAGGATTTACCTGAGAAGTCAATGTTTGTTCATGGATGGATGGTGTCATCTCCTTCATCAGTTTGGATTTCCTGTAAGACATCTAATTGCTCTCCACTTCGCGAAGTTATCGCACTAGTAGTCGCGCTTGGATTGATCACCATTGAGAGATAATTTTTCTGTGTCTTGGCCCCTTCGAATTGCTTATTACTAGTAGCCAATTGTCCCATTTGATTGCCAGGTTTTGGATACTTGCCCCAGTTTCCTGCTGGAATTGCATTGTGTTAGTGGCAAGTGCATTAACAATATCTTCGAGAGACATACCTGAGTTTTGCGAAGCTGGTTGCGGTGCTGGAGGTGGCATTGGTGGTGGTTGCATTTGAAATGGTTGCTGCACTCTAGGTTGATTGAAACTTTGTGGCCGATTGGTATCACATTTGGAGTGATTGGTTGATGATTCCAATAACTGAAATTATGTTGATCTTCCCATCCAGCATTGTAAGTGCTAGAGAAAGGATCATACCATTGCCTCGTTTGTCCTGGAAATCCACCCATGGCATTGGCTTGTTCCATATATTCTTCTTGTAAAGTGGATACATGTCGATTGGATGCTCCATCGTAGAATATATCCCACATTCATAAGATTTTTGCATATCTCCTACAGCCATGTTTTCCACAAAGAGAGGTAGCTCAGAAAGTTGTTGTTCAATGTTTGGAGCCATGTGCTTACCTCATTTACTCCCCAATGTAGTTGTGGCTCAAATCGGCCACTGAATTGTTGGAAGTTTACTGCCATGTCACCTAAACACAAACAATCAGAAAAGAAAAACAAAAAATAAATACGAATCAACAATGAAAACAAAATAACAAATCGATTAGAAAATCAATCCCCGGCAACGGCGCCAAAAACTTGATGCGTTCGAAACTAGCAAGTATACTAGTCTCACAAGTAATAAAGTGATAAGTAAGATATCGTTCCCACGAGGATTGATTCTAATTGAATTTGTTATTTTCCAGCAATAATAAACTAAACAGGGGGGGTTTGTTGATTGATTAACTAAACTTAATACGAAAGCAAATGAAGAATAACACAAAGCAAAGTTAAATGGAGTGAAAAATCAATGAGAGAAAACTGGTTAAGGGATCCTTCTCTACCACAAGATATGGATTTGCGAATTAATCATAGAATTGTCATCCAATTACACTATTGAAATTATCAACCGTAGATAACAACAAGCTCTGTTATCCCAATCTTTCCTTACTTTGTTGTTAAATAAAACAAGCTCTTTATTTAATTTCTATCCATTAAACAACCTAGAACAAGCTCTCTGAGTTTAATTCAATGGATGCATTATGATAAGAAAGATAGGTTGATCTAAGCAATAAACACACAAGCTCGGATTATTAACTTAGGTTATATTCTCCAATTGTAATCTCTGATCACAATTTTGCTACTAATGATTAGAAATTCAGGACAATTACGGATCAAGATTTCTAGTCTAGCAATAGACAATATCCAGATTATATTCAGTTGGCCACCCAAATACAATCAGAAAGCAATCATAAGCATTAAATATGGGAGAATACAAGCAACTTCAATTAGAGAATTGGATAACAATATCTTGCACAATCAACTCACAAAAACCATATCAAGGACTTTGAAATCACCCTCAACCAATTCAGATTTAGTTACACGTATTCAGACACAATACAAATACAATACAATATGGAGACATTCAAGAAAATGAAAGGGAAAGGGAAAACTTAGCAAATTTGATGAAAATCTCTTAAGATTGTAGTTCTTCCTCTTTCCAAGCCTTCTTTCTCCTTCAAGAACTCCAGGAGATGAGAGGAATCCAGAGTTGAAGCCTCCCACGCGTTCTCCCCTCTTTCAGTTCTTCAAATAAAACCCTAAAATGTGTTTATATACTCTACTACAGTAACCTGCTACAGTGTCCCGTATTATACATGCTACAGTGATTTGTGGAATTACATTTCTACACTTCTCACACTATTTTGATTATAACTTTTGGTACACTGAATGGATTTATGAACCATAAATTTCTCTAGAAATAGACTTCGAGAGCTTTCCAACGGTATATAACATGTTATCCGGTTCATTGTATATCAATACAATTAATTCCGAGAAGATGGTTGACTAGCAGAGGTGAAAATGAAGGGTTTTACTTCACTTTAGTGCAAGTTCCTCCAAAACTCCTACAAACATCAAAACCACACAAAAACATAAAAATACCAAGGATTATAGTAAATAAACATAGATGAATTGATATGAAAATAATACATAAATAAACAACTATCAAAGTTCATAGGGAAACTTACATTGTGTCCATCAAGTGTAGATCTAAGAATAGGTTTGACCTCAAAATAAACATCTTATACAGAGATTTTAAGCAAAACAAAGTCTCTTAGATAGTTGGAAAAAGAAAAAAATTATAACATTAAAAAGAATATATTTATATTTTTGTTATCATGCTTCGTGATAGATTGTTTAATGGCATGGTTTTCATGAGTTACTGTATATATATCTTTTTATAAACTATATGTATTAAGAAAACTTCTTTCTTTTGATTTTTAAATTTTTTTTTTTGTTACAACTTGTTGTATAGTTTGATATAAAGATTTTTGGTTAAAGCAATATTCATGAATGTTTCATCAATTGATCATTTTAGATTGCATGCACATGGACATTCGAAATTTTGCTATCCTGTTTTCTCATTCTCAACTGAATGGGGTAACATTTTCGTACATATCAAGTTAAAATATTCCAACTTCACTCTTTACACCAAAAGAAATTACTATACTGAAAACTTTACTAACCAAATCTTATAATTCATCCACTCTTCCTGTTAATTAAACACCTTATCAAATCTGAATTTCTATTTGCTTCCAACTGATCAAACAACAACCTTCTCCAACCTAGTCAAAATGGATTCATGAATACTTCTCCTCTCTGCCTACAAAATAAAATCAAACCTTAATAAGTATTTTAAAACCAGAATATAAAGTCCTGAGAAGAAAACTAAAATAATTCAAATAAGTAAACATTAGCCCCTAGGATTCCATCTCTTAGGCTTAGAAAATCAAAATTAAACTGCTTTTAATATCCAACTCTATTAAGAAATTAACCATTGTTCTCGAAAATCAAAGACTTTAGCTAATATAAAATTGAACCAAATATAGAAATTGGTAGGCCTAAATGCTGTCTATCTCATTTCTTTTCTCTTCTTTTAACATTTTCTTGTAATTTATATAAGAGTAATGATTTTAGCAATACAAAAAGCTTTTATTGAGAAAATTCTTTTATATGAATGGAAAGATAATAATAAATCTAATGTCTTAGCTATTCAGAAATTTTACCGCTAAATGAGGGTGGGTTTAGAGTTGGAGCTGCTTTAAATTATGCATAGAATCCATATAGCTACATGATTGATTGGATCATTCATATGTTTCTGCAGTATCATTCATATAGTTGCATAATAAATTCAATCATTGTTCATACTAATATATTTCAAACTTTATGTAGGTATGGCTCGTCTTCCATTGGTTGCAAAGAAAAGAATTATAGCTATTTTGGTTCAATATATGGAAATGTTGAAGGAGATGACCTTTATTTTCATTCTCATATTATCTATTATTATTTCTAGAAGACGATCAGGTACAAATGAATTTCCCTTTAGCACTTTTCATAGGCATAAAATATGTGAACTAAATATTTTTAGAATGATTTATTTTAGTGACCTAGCATGTGTTGAAAGTACTCGCATGGATAGAAGAACATTTGCTATTTTGTGTCATCATCTTAGAACTATTGGGGGCTTGAAGGGGATAAAAAATATGGACATTGAAGAATGGTTGCTTTATTCTTACATATTATTTCTCATGACATTAAGAATAAAATTATGAGACATCTATTTCCATGCTCGGGAGAAACAGTTAGTAGACAGTTTAATAGTGTCTTCAATGCTTTGCTACATGTCCATAAGTTACTATTAAAGACCCTAGAGCCAATTCTAGATAATTCAATTGATGAGAGGTAGAATTGGTTTAGGAATTGCTTAGGAGCACTAGATGGTACACAAATTAAAGTTAATGTGCCTACATTAGATAGGCCTAAGTATCTTACTAGCGAGAATGAAATTGCTACCAACACATTAGGAGTTGTCTCACATGATATGCAATTTATTTATGTCTTGCTGGATGGTAAGGATCAGTTGCTGACTTTAGAGTCGTATGGGATGCTTTATCTAGGACAAACGGTTTACTTTCCATAAGGTAAGTTAATTTTTTGTTTTTTTAACTAATGTTATTTTAAACAACATAACTTCTATTTTTACTAAGCTTTGTCATTTGCAGGATATTACTGCCTTTGTGATGATGGGTATCCCAATGGTGAAGGCTTCTTGGCATCGTATAGAGGACAACGATATCATTTAAATGATTGGGATATCCTATCTGATACTCCTGCTGAATTTTTTAACATGTGACATTCTTATGCTAGAAATGTATTAGAGAGGACATTTGGACTGTTGAAAGGACGATGAGCAATTCTTAGAGGTTGATCATACTATCCTGTCAAAATCCAATGTCAAATTATCTTGGTATGTTGTCTTCTTTACAACTTGATTAGACGAGAAATGCTTGTAGATCCTTTAGAACAAGCTTTGAGAGAAAGTGAACGTGATGCTAGTGACAATGATGATGGTGAAGAAGAGGACAATGTAGACAATGATCATTATACACATATCGAAACATCAAATTCATGGAATGCTTCGAGGGACAACTCGGCTGCAGAAATGTTTAAGCAATTGCAAAGGAGTTAACATTCATAGAATTTGGCGTATTGTGCTTGATTATGTTTGGTTGTTCTTGAACAATTGTAGTGGGAGTAATATGGTTTTATATGAACATTTTTATGCCTTTGAATTTAAAGTTTTATTGAGCAATTTTATTGCTTTGGTACGAAAGTTTCGATGAACAATTGTATCTCTTTAGTTTGAAATTTATCAATATAATAGTATTTCCATTTCATATCTATGTTGTTGGATTAATTTCTAGCAGTTAATTACTACTTTTTTATACTTTTTTTCTAATCTAACTTGATATGAGTTATATCTAGATTCAACAGAATGGATGCTTCAGACCGACAACCACCAAATTCAGGAAAAAAGCATCAATGGATTGCAATTGAGTATAGCAAGTTGGTAGAGTATTTATTGGAGATAGCTAATAGTGAAAAATAGAAAGCGGATAATGGAACTTTCAAACCAGGCTACTTACAACAATTAAAAAAAATGATGAATGAGAAGATCCTTGGTTGTGGACTAAGAGCAAAACCTTACATTGATTCTCGTATCAAGATTCTAAAGAAATAATTCAATGCAACTTCTCAGATGTTAGGACCTGTTGCAAGTGGATTTGGTTGGAATAATGACCTTAAGTGCATTGTCGCTGAACAAAGTATTTTTTATGACTAGTTTAAGGTAAGGATTTCCCTAGTTTGTTTACTTAATTGAATGTCATTATAGTATAATAAACTTAAAGCCTTTTCTTCCACTTGTTATGTCTGATGTTTGTTTTATGTCATCTAACATTTACATAGAGTCATCCAAATGCAAAAAGGCTTAAGGAACAAATCATTTCCCCATTTTGATGATTTCAAAACCGTGTCTGGGAAGGATCGTGCCAATGGATAAGGTGCAATAGGGTTTTTTGAAACGGTTGAAAAAAATTAATACAAAGGTAAAGATTGATCAAAATGTTAAGTTCGATCCATTCAACCTGGTAGATTACCTTATTGGTACTACAAGCATGAGTATAAGTAAACCAATTGGTTCAATACATACAGGTAAAAAAATTAGGAAAAGATCAAGAAATAAGGATCCTTTGGTTGATATGTTCAATGCCACAGTACAAAAATTTGGTGAAATACAACCTACAGCTAATGACAACATTAGAAGAATTGCTGATTGTTTTCAGTTTGAAGTTGATGGAGCAACTAGGAGGATGAAAATCTTTGATGAAGCTAAAAAAGTTGAAGGGCTAACAAATGCACAACGAGTTGAAGTTGGACAACTTCTTGTCCAAAATCAATCTAATATAGATTTTTTTCTTCATATCGGATGACGAATTCAAACTTGAATTTCTTCATGGATTGCTGAATGAGATGAAATGGAACTTTCTTGGTATTTTGGTAAACTTTGTCGCTGATGGCATTTGGGTGAATTTTGTAGCGATGACTTTGGTTGATGGTATTTTGGTATAGTCATCAACTTTTGGCTACATTGGATGGAAAAATGTTAGTAACTTTGATGATCTTTATTTTGACAAATAGTATTACAATGAAACTAAAATCCCTTGCTTTGGGAATAACATAGTCATGCCTTTTTTTGGAAATTTGAGTGCACCTTTAAATGAAATTTGTAATATTGTTCTAGCATTTTTCAATCATTTCGAGTTAGTTGTTTTATTTATCATTTATGATAACAGGTTTATTTTTTTCTTGCATGTTTGTTTCTTTTTTTTTCTTTTTTGTTTAAACATTGAAATATGTGGAGTTGTTAGGAGCTTGGCAATGCAAACATTTTTTGAATTGTACAACTAAGGGATGGAAATTTGTGCCTCCAACTAGTCTACATGTGCAAGAATGATTTCTTTATAATAAAAGTATGATTTTTTTTTTAAACACTTTTACAGCTGACCTTTCTAATATAGCATACTACAGAACTATTAATAAATTTATGACAAATTTAAAAATTATTTATAGTAGTTTATAATAAATTTTAACAAATTTAAAAATTTAAAATTAGTTATTGTAATTTATAATAAATTCAAAAATCTTCATAATTATTTATAGTAATTCATAATAAACTTTAAGATCTTCAAAATTATTATCCTCATTTTTTTTATAATTATACTAGAACAAGAAAAAAATTAAGTATTTTTGAAATATTGGAAAAATTTTAATTATCGAGTTTACTCACATAATGAACAAAATTATCATTCCTGTGTGCAACCACAATAATCTAATTCTCATAGTAATCAATGACAAGATTTATGTGGACAACCAAGCACAGTAATATTACTTTCTCAGTCATCAAATTCTAGTAATGTTCACATGTAAAATTGCAAAGTGGGGGTTCTATTTATAGAGGAAAGGACCACCTAAGCTGCCCAGTTTCACCAAAATCTAAGGTTGCCCTTAGGGTTGGAATTGGGGAAGGGCGGGTATGGGGATCCCCACGCTGCTAAATTATATTTTGCCTCGTGCAAAACCACAACAACCCCCCCCCCCCCCCCCCCCCCCAACATAAAAAAAAAAAAAAAACCCATTGCTCTTAAACGAGGTAGGGCGAAAAAAAAATTTAGTAAATATGTACCTGTCCCACCTTATCCATTTGAAAATGTGTAGAAAAGTTTTTATTGGAGTCGTCCATAACATTTAAAAATCTTTTCTTTATATACCCATGCAAACAAAACAAATTTTAGTATAGTTAACTCACTCTATTAAAGAAAAAGTTTTACATGCTTTATCAAATTTCAAGACACCCATATAAAACTTATCAAAATCATCATTTAAAATTTTATAAGTCCCTATATTTTATCATTTTTCATATTCACCCTTATACTCTGTGTGTGTGTTTGGGTGGGGGGGTGTTCAAACAGGGCTAGAATCCAGACTCGTCCTGCCCCACCCTGCCCTACCCTAGTCAGAGCAGCACTCCTTATGATCCAGACCTAGTTAGGGGCTGGTCAAATCCTGTCCTATCCGCATGGGTCTCATCGGGGCCCCGAACCTATCAGGTCAAATGCCCATCCCTCGTTGCCTTTACAATATCCAATAACAATTGCCCAAAGACATAAGCCAATGACCTTATGACAACACAAGCATACGTATATTCACAACATGACTCTGATATTTAAGAATGTCTCATGTGATATAGTTTGATAGAAAGATTATTATTCCCATAACCTGCTTCACGTCACTTTGCCTTTTAATTTTTAAATTTTCATGAAATTTGTATTCATTAGGCTTAATGTATATATTCCATATCAAAATTTAATGTGTCTATGGACAAATTAGAATAAAATCCTATAATGTCTTTGTTAAAAAAATCTAAAGTCATGTCCACTACCACAAATATGAAAAGAGCAATTTTTAATTGATACGAACTAATATTGATATCATTTTATTTAAGTAATACTTTAACAAATTAATTATTTTTATATATTCAATTTAAATATATACCTATTGCACTGTATAAAGTGAAAATTTTTAATCTACAGATATTAGCTTAATATCATAACTTCAAAGAAGTTCTCTTAAGAAAAAAAAACTTTAATCATTCAATTAACATACTTATACTAGATGTTTTAGTGAAACTATAACCCTGAAATATCTGTCTATTTTATTTTGATTAAATTCATAGTTGCTACTTTTTCATTTTTTTATTTAAGTTATTATAAAAATTTCAGATGGCGACAGTAACAGAATTAAGGTGATATTTGGTTTGAGGAAATGATAAAAGAGAGAAAAGGAAAAGTAAGATGAAATAAAAAAAAATCAGGGAAAGAAAAGAGATGAGGAAATTTTTTATTTGTTTGATTGGATAAAACAATCTTAAATCTTAGATGAAAATAATAAAAAAAAAGATAAATTAATTTGACAAAATTAAACTAACAATCATAGATTTGATATTTATTATTAAATAAAAAACTTTATCTTAAATTGTCTCATATAAAGGAAGTATCTTAACAATTAATTCAATAGTTTATATATCAAATTAATATAAAAATTTTTAAAAATAAATTATTCCTTTTTCTAAATAAATTAGATAATATGAAGGACATGTATTAAAATTTGAATCATATTATAAAATAAATATATTATTTACTAAATTAATAATATTATAAACTAAATAAATATAAATAATTATTAAATAGTTAATTAATTTTCAAAAATAGAAGAAAATGCAAAAGATACTGCAAAATTTCTCGACCGTGGGCAACCTCTAGCCGCCAGCTGGCCACCATCAAAGAGCGCGTGCCCTTCACCGCCACCACCAAGGAAATTGGCTGCATGCAGCTACTAGGACTATCATTATATGCAGTTTGCGTTGACAAATGCTGCAAAAGTTATAAGGTTTTCTTAGTAATTTATTTCTTAATAAGCTTAGGTTCCCCTCAATTTAGCAAGCAAATCAACTTATCAAAGTTAAGGTTTTAGCAAATAAACAACTCTTTTTCCCCAAACTCTCAATCAAACCAACAATGAAAAGTAGTTTTCTCGTAAAAATTGTTTCCTATACCCTTGATTAATGCAACTGAAGAAATGATATGAGTAAGCAAATTGACTAGTCAAGTCATAAAAAACGGTGCATAATTAATAAAGCAAAATGGGTCCTCTTAACCTTGAATTATTGGTGTGAAATGACTATTGCATCTCGTCTACACGGAAATGAGAAGGCTTTGACTTATGGGTCCTCTTTCTTAACTAAGGTGTCTCTTGAATTATTGGTGTGAAATGACACTTGCATCTCCTTAGTCCACACGGAAATCAGAAGACTTTGACTTCTGGAACCTCCTCCATGGGCCAAGAAAGCAAGCGACAAGTGCTCTTTACGATCTCTGGCCAATGCTTCTTCTTAATTGCAGAAAACTACAATGTTATATAAAATTTCTTTATCTTTTGTTTATGGAACGGGCTTAGCTTTTATGCTTGCCATATATGCTCAGGATTCGCCCGAAGATTATCTAGAAGTGCATAATGCGGCTCGCGCTGAAGTGGGTGCTAGTCTTATGACTTGGAATAGCACGTTAGCGACCTATGCACAAAACTTTGCTCAACAGAGGGTAGGCGATTGCAATGCTCAGTTTTCGTCGGGGGGGCCTTATGGTGAGAATGTTGCTAATTGGAGCAATAGCGACCTCTCGGGTGGTGATGTTATAAACATGTGGGTTGCTGAGAAGAAATACTATGACCTCAACAATGACACCTGCATGGAAGGCCAAGAGTGTGGGCATTATACTCAGATTATTTCTCTGAGTGAAGATAGTCTTGGATGCTATAAAGTACGGTGCAACAATGGGGGATATTTCATCTCCTGCAATTATTTCTCTTCTGGCAATATTTTGGATCAAAACACAAACGAATCTGCTCCAAAACCCCAAGACTACCTATATGAGCACAACAAAGCTCGTGCAGAGGTAGGTGTTGGTCCTATGATTTGGAACAACACTTTAGCAATAAACGCAGCGAGCCGATATATTGATTGCAATATGGTGACAAAACGGCCTCGGCAAGGGCCTTACGGTGAGAATGTTGCTTTGAGCATGACTAATCTTCCTGCCGTACAAGCTGTGCAAATGTGGGTCGAGCAGAAGTCATTCTATGACTTCGAGTCCAATAGTTGCAGGAGAGGTTTTGTGTGTATGGAGTACACTCAAGTTGTTTGGCAAGAATCGCGTTATCTTGGATGCGCTGAAGTGCAGTGCCATAGTGGGACTCATCTTGTCTCATGCATCTATTACCCTCCTGGCAACGTTGCTGGTAAGCACCCACTAAAAAATAGTAGCTCTGCTTCAACTCCAAAAGTGATTTCACCAAATTTCGCTCCCTTGAAGGAGAGAGAAAAGAAAATAAGACTGGTTGCAGGCCTAACTGCAGGATCATGTGTTATGATTGCGGGCATAAGTTTTGTTTGGCTCCTGTTAAGATGGAAAAGGAAAGCCCATGAGAATGATATTGTTTCAGATGTTTCTTTCGATGAAGAATTTCAGAATGAAATGGGACCCAGGAAACTTGCTTATCGTGAATTGTCAAGTGCAACCAATAACTTTGCGGAGGAAGGTAAGCTTGGCGAGGGTGGGTTTGGGGCAGTTTACAAAGGATTCTTGAAGGATATGAATACTTTTGTTGCTGTAAAGAAGATTTCAGGGCGCTCTAAGCAAGGAAGTAGAGAGTATACAGCAGAGGTAAATATCATCAGTCGATTAAGGCACAGGAATACAGTTAAGCTTATTGGTTGGTGCCATGAAAAAGAGGTTCTGATACTTGTTTACGAGTTTATGCCTAATGGTAGCCTAGATTCCCATTTATTCAAAGGCAAAAAGTTGCTGAAATGGGAATTGAGATACAAAATTATCCATGACTTGGCTTCTGCATTACTTTATCTACACGAAGAAGGAGATGACTGCGTTATACATAGGGATATTAAATCAAGTAACATAATGTTGGATTCAAATTTCAATGCCAAACTTGGAGATTTTGGGTTGGCTAGACTTGTTGATCACGAGAAAGGATCACAAACCACCGCTTTGGCAGGAACCTTGGGTTACATGGCTCCTGAATGTCTCACAACAAGCAAGGCTAGCAAGGAATCAGATATTTTCAGCTTTGGAGTAGTTGTCCTGGAAATTGCCTGTGGAAGAAGATCAATAGAACACAAATATGAGGAAGACCAAGTTTCATTGGTGTCTTGGGTTTGGGAGTCTTATGGCAATAAGAGGCTTCTAGATGCAGCTGACAAGAAATTGTGTATGAATTTTGATATCAATCAAATGGAATGTGTGATGATTGTTGGATTGTGGTGTGCTCATCCAAATCGTAATCTAAGACCATCAATAAGGCAAGTTATACAAGTTCTCAGTTTTGAGTTACCATTGCCGAATCTTCCATCTAAGGTGCCTGTTGCCAAATATGATAAGCATACCGTTGCAGCAGCAAGTTCAGGTCGTCAACCTTCTCAATCTTTGACTATTCCACGTTAGACTAGTTTGTAAATATGAATTGATTTCGAAATTATTAATGAGTATTGGCATAAAAAATTATATGTCTCCAATTTTTGTATGTAATATCTGTACGAACATGTTAAATAAATAAATTTTTAATTTTTAATAATGTATATTATATTTACGAGTTTTTTATATTAAAATAAATGTTAATTTTTACATCCATTTATTACTTGGTACTTAATTAAGCTAGGGGCGGACCAACACTGTGGCCCAGGGGGCCCGAGCCTCCCGGGTTTTCAAAATTTCTAAATAGCCCTTTCATGTAAAGGCTTTCTAAATGACAAATTATTTGGGCCCGTCCAGGTCTTTAATATATTTCCTAGATCTCGTAGCCTTTCAATTGTTTTGTGATAAAATTTATTTTATCTCTTTCCATTTTCATAATGTTTTCAATAATAACATAATTACTATATCATATCTATGATTCAACAATCTTTATTTCAATTAATAAACTAATGAAATATATTCTTTTAATTTTTTTAAACAGAAATATGAGACAAGATTGATTTATTTATCTTTTTTTATTTGAATTATAATTTTTTAATAAAAAAGACTATTGTATCAAAGATTTAAGTTTAGATGTTTGTATAATACACTCATTTTTTTAATTATTTTATTTAAAATTTTTAATTATACTTCATTTTTCATGGTTTATTTAAGAATTGATAATATTTTTTAAAAAGTAGAACTTTTGTTTTGACTTTTTAAAAGCCTTTGTGAATATGTTTTATTGACAAATATTTATTTATGGGATTATATGATAGATTATCCTTAAGGTTTGGCATAATATCATTCAGAAATGCAGTTCGTATTTGTATCAATCCAATCCTTAAGATTTGCATATATTAGTGTAAGAAGACAGATTTATCCTTCATCCCCAAATCAACCAAAAAAGGGAAAATTTCCAGAAATAACCCTCCATAAAACCCAATTTTTATTTCTAGCCCTCCCCAATAATCTTTCCATTTAAGTACCCTCCATTCGCAAAAATTACCTAACTGCCTCATTACGTTAACTTTCTCTAACTAACACTAACCACCACCATAACTCTCTCTCTCTCTAGCTCTCCAACTCTCCCAGGGTAACCTAACACTTAATGAACAAAAAAAACAAAATACAAAAGACAACGGTTAAACACTCCATGATACAATAAAAACATATAAAAAAAAAAGAATCTTAATTGGATTTGAAAGTGCTCAAATTGAGGTATTGTACCTTTGAAACTTGACTCTAAGTCATTCCTTAAAGTTTTTGCATGATTAGAATGTTAAATCTCATACCAATTTGCATAGATATAGATGAATTAAGGTTGGAATAGATAAATGTAGATCGGTTTTCTAGATTTTTTTGGTTAGAAATCGTGTTTTTTGCATTTGTAACTGTCTTTGAAAACTCAAAATTTGACAATTAGACATGACTTCGACACCTCGACAATTAGACATAACTTCAACACTTAGACAATTTCCATTACCTAATCGTTGAATCCTATCGAAGAATCGTCGAGTTGTGGAAGCCTTGTAGAACCTATATAAATTTGTTGAGCTGTCATCGAATCAATCGTCGAAGTGTCGAAGCATCGTCGAATCAGTTGTTGAAGTGTCAGAGTGTTGTCGAAGTAAAATTCTATAGTTAGACAGTATGGTTGTCTAACTTTCTAACTGTTTCACGGACTTGTATTTTTAGCCCCTTTTACTTTTTAGTGCCTTTTTTGGGTTTTTTTGGAATTTTCACTAATTTCAAGACATTTTTTTGTCTAAAAATTGACAATGAAATGTGCTTTGTTATTTGTTTTTGAGATTTTTTTGCTATATTATAACTTGGAAATGGGAATGCTTGGTGAATACGTGATACATAAGCAGTTCTGCAATTTCAAAATCAAAGATAACTGGCACTACAAGAGAAATGGGTATATGCTACGACCTTCTGCGATGGTTTTTAAAAACCGCCTTAAATGATAATACGTGTACACTATTTTCGGCTGTTTGACAAACCGCCGTCTAAAGGGCATAGAAAACCCAAATCGCTTTTACCCTAATTTTGTATGTTTATTCAGTTTGCATCTCTCCCATCTCTCTCTAAAATCTCGCACACCAACACTACCCCGCACCCTCTCTGTATCTCTTCCTTTCTCTCGCAACTCCTCGAGACATAAAGAAGCGATGGCTTGCTGATGGAGAGCACCCGGTCTGGTTGTGCTAGCAATCATCTTATTCGGTGAGTTCTTGTTTTTTATTTTTCTGAAAATCTCGCACACCAACACTACCTCGCAACCTCTCTGTATCTCTTCCTTTCTCTCGCAACTCCTTGAGACATAAAGAAGCGATGGCTTGCTCATGGAGAGCACCCGGTCTGGTTCTGTTAGCAATCATCTTATTCGGTGAGTTCTTGTTTTTTATTTTTCTGAAAAAAAAGTTGGATTAGATTTTATATGTTGTTTGTTTGAGAGGAAAATGTAGTGGATCTAGTTTTTAAAAGATGAAATTTTAGCTAGTTAAGTGTGTGAATAATAGAAAGTGTGTGAATTTTAAGAGTTGGGACATGATTACGCAGTTTTCATGAAGGAATTGGGAACTTTGAGAAACATAGCAAATGGGGCTAGGTCTAGAGAGGAAGCTTTTGATGGGCACATGGCGATTGGTAAGGTTTTGTACAAGTATCAGTTGTTTAAAGAGGCGTTGGTGAGTTTTAAAAGGGCTTGTGTGTTGCAATCTTTGGATGTTAGGCCACATTTTAGAGTTGGGAATTGCTTGTATGATCTTGGTAGATATAGATAGGCTAAAGATGAGTTTCTCTTAGCGTTGGAGGCTGCTGAGTCGGGCAGGAATCAATAGGCTTGCTTGCTTCGACAGATCTATGTCAATCTTGGAATTGCAATTAAAGATGAAGGTACGATTTAAAGTGCTTATTAAACAACAAAAAAGGGGGGAAATAGTTGTTTATTCAAATAATACTGAACCATGATTGATAAACAATAGGCTTCCTTGTTGCATAAATTTTTATAATTAATGATTTGTTTTGTTAATGATTGATAAATATTCAATAAACTGTTTTAATTAATATTTTTTTTAATTACAGAGAAGCACAGGTTCTTTCTTTGTCATTGGCTTCATTTTCGGTTCAAATCTTTGTCAAGTTTGGTGATTGGAGGGTAAGAAATTGATCAATTTTGAAGTTCTTTTTCTGGATTTTTATGCGCTTGAAGAATGAAGAGCTTTAGCAGTTAGAACTTTAATTCAATTTAATTTCTTCTTTCTTTAAAATTCTATTAGTAGTCCACGTTAGAGAGAGAATGGTTTTTAATTCTCATGAATTGTTTCAGTATTCAGAATATAATTTTTCTCCCTTTTAAATTTGTTCGGGTTAAGATGGATTCAACAATAATATGTGACAAGAGAAAGTCCAGGTAATCCATTGGTTCTTAATTTCCTACATTTTGTTAAGGCATAAAAATACCTTTTTACCCAACTTTTTTAGTAGAGAATTACTACTTTACAAATAGTAGTTTGACTTTGTTGACTAACAAAGGTGGGAACCTCAATTTTTCAAAATTTTTAATCCGCTGGGAAGTGATTATTGGAAAGTAAAAGCAGGTGATGGAAGATGGACCCAGGGCCTTCACTTAGAATTTTTGCATACTATCAATTTTTTGCAAGTAAGATATATTTTCATATACTATTCACTCAGAAAAAAAAAGTTAAGTGCAGTATAATTTGTTGACTAGTGGATAAGGTAGCCTGGCCCAAAATATTAAGAATATAACAAGATATCAATTAAAAAGAAAAGTAAAAAATCTTTCTTCACTTAATCAATCAATGGAAGATTAATTTTAGAGTAGAGTTTTTTATACCCAAAATATTGCTGTCAATACCCATTATGTAATCATTAAACGATATTATTTATAATTTACAAACCTTTTCGAATATATATAGAGAGAATAAATTAGGCTAAAGTTATGTCAATTAATTGCTATAGAGAGAATTCATTTACTAAACTCACCTAAACTAATTCACTTGCTTTAATTGTTTTAATGTTGATCGTTTTGGTTGCTGGGTATATGTTTTTTCAAGGAATTATTATCATATATGCAGTAGCATGTTCAATGCTAATGTTTTTGGGAGAACAAAAATGCTCTTATTTTATTTTATCTTTTTATTCACAAATTTTTGTGAATTACAGGCTAGTTTTAGGAGCTTTAATGAACCCAGTAAGGAGCTTAGGCCCAACAATCGTTAAACTTAAATTCAAGGCATTATGAGTATATATATTTGGGCCAATCATTGGGGCCATTGCAGGAGCATTTGTGTATAACTTGATTAGAATTACAGACAAATCACTTTGTGAATTAACAAATTTCAGGTAATTTTTTTAAATTTGAGTTTTTACTGCATATTGTTTTTGGATCCCATGACAACCTTCATAATTCTTGACTTTTACTGCGGTTGTTTTTACGGCGGTTGTGAACCGTCGCATGACCGCCACAAATGACTATTTACGACAGTTTTGGTCCGTCGTAAATAGTCCTTCTTGTTGTAGTGTGGTAATAATATCATCAAAAACACCATATTTTGGCATCAGGATTGCCTACTTTACTTTAACAAAAGCTATGGTATTTTGATTGTAGCCTACCCAAATTAAAGGCCTTTAACAACCGTTGACAAAGTAGCCAAATCCAAAACATATACGTTCAATCAATTAATCAGATCATACGTCAACAAAAACCTTTTGCTGCAACATATTTGAAGTTAACAAGAATCGCATCCGAAATATCTGAGAAAATGACTTTTTTATCAAATCCCGCAGGAAAAAAAAAAAAGAATTATTATGCATGAGTCAACATAAATTTTACTCTTTCATGCATGTCTACACTATTACTTAAAGCTTTATTTGATCAGTAAAATTATAAGGAATATGTTAACTTTTAGTATTCCATTTCGAAGAAAATCCAAATAAAAACATGGGAGAATAACTTACATTCATTAACTCCTTGCGAGCTTCCCGCAATTCACCGTTTTCTTTGCGCTCCTGAGGAAAAGAAGTTGATTAAGTTCTTTAATATGCTCCATTTCTTCTTCCTTCTCTTTTATATCTTGCATAAACGCATCCATATTTTTTCTAGACCTCCATATGTTCCCATCTCTTTTGCTCTATCTCCAATTTCAGTGTTTGTTTAGAAACAAGTGTCTTTTGTAGGTTGATGATTCTTTTGAGCAGTTCCTCTTTTTCTCTTCGCCATTGACAAATTAGTCACAAATTAAATGAAAAACACCTAAAAGTGATGCATATATAAGTAACCAACCATAGTTCAATGTTGAGCTTGAGATTTCAAAAATTAAATAAATAAAAAAACCGTGTGTTCTTCAGCCAGCCTTAACATATCTCTAATAGCCAGGATCTCTACCTCAATTCTTGAAAAAGTAAAATAAATTACAATGAAGTAGTACCAAACTTGGCAAAACTTTGTCTTGACCCTAAGACGACCAAGCGTTCCCATTTTCAAGTCACAATATAGTCAACAAATTTCAAAAACAAAGAAGAAAAAAATAACAAAGCACATTTCATTATCAATTTTTAGACTAAAAATGTCTAGAAATTAATGAAAATACATTAAAAAAAACCAAAAAAGATGCTAAAAATGGCTAAAAATACAAGTCTGTGAAATAGTTAGACAGTTAGACAATCATACTGTCTAACTGTAGAATTTCACTTCAACGACACTTTGAAGATCGATTTGACGATGCTTCGACACTTCGATGATTGATTCGACAACAACTAGACAAACTTATCTGGGTTTCACAAGGCTTTTACAATTTGACGGTTCTTCGGTAAAATTCAACGATTAGATAATGAAATTATAAAAGTGTCAAAGTCCTGTCTAATTGTCAAATTTCTGGGTTTCGAAGACAGATACCAATAAAAAAAATACAATTTCTAACCCAAAAAAACTAAAAAACCAATCTACATTCATCTAATCCAACCTTTAAGTGTATTTTTTTGGTTCATTAAGTTTAGGTTAGCCATGGGAGAGTTAGGGAGTTAGACAGAGAGAGAGTGACGTTGGTGGTTAGTGTTAATTAGAGAAAGTTAATGTATAAGGGCAGTTAGGTAATTTAGGGGGTAGAGGCCAGTTGCATGAAAAAATTATTGGGGAGGGCTAAAAGTAATTGGGTCTTGTGCAGGGTTATTTACGAAAATTTCCCGTTAAAAACTCTAAAAATTAATAAACAATCTAAATTTCATCCGTCGCAGGTCCACAGCCGTGGTTACGGCCTCCTCCTCCACATTCGTTCCCCTTCTCTCTCTTCCTCCACCACCTCTACTTGCCTTCTCTTTTCTTTGTCTACCGCCCCACTTCTTTTCTCACTCTTTCCTCCCTTCTTTCCTTCCTCTCAAACTCCGGAAAAGGCATCTGAAAATATCAATCCACCAATGTCCTTTGATTTGGTTCACCCACAATTAATCATATGGTGGTAGTTCAATCTTATCAGTTTCTAGTCTAGCCACCCTACTCAAATAAATGCAACCTCCTTTTACCGAATTTTAATTCTAATCTCTATACGAGTCGCTATGGCAGCAAAAAAATAAGCAGTTTTTTATTTGATCTATAACTTTTTATTTGCAAAAGATTTTGATTTAAGATTACAGTTTTTTTCTGTCAGAGATTTTTTTTTTTATCGGATCTGTGTTGGCTCACAAATTTGTGGGGTGGTGATGTTACGATTCTTGGTGGTTGACAGAGCTATGGTGGTCGTGGTGGCGGTGGATCGATGTTGGCTGACAAACTCGTGAATGGCGGTTTGTGATGCTTGGTGGGTTGATGGGTTTGTTTGGTGGCAGGATATATATATATATATATATTTTTTTTTTTTTTTGGCAGCGCTCAATTTGGTGGGTGGTCGTTTGGTGGCCATTGGATGGATTCTAGTTTCATGACTACTGGTCGTTGTTGAGTTCTTGCTACTGGGTTCTTCATTGGATTTTTAAATTTTTTATTTTGCAAATGTTTAAAACTCTACAGTAGTTATTACTGGCTGCTGGGTTAGTGTCTTTCATAATTTGTTTGTTTTGGATGGCTTGTGGCCAAGGATGGGTTTGGTGGAATAGTTGTTGGCTGGGTACGTATTCTTCATGTTGTTTATTAACATTTTTTTGTACAAATTTTGATCTGTACTTTATTCACATATTGGTCAAGTATTTGTTTTAATTGAAATTCTTGGTTTGCCCTTTACCATTACTAAAAAAATTTGGCAGAAAATGTTAGTTGGGGTTTGGTGATTGGAACGATGCAAATATAAAACTTTGTTTCTGAGTGGTATTACCTTAAACCTTAGGCATAGTATGTGGCATTTTCATATTTATTTATATTATTTGATTTATATCTACTTACAAGATCAAAAGAAAGTTTAATTACATATTCTTAATTTGATGATAAGAAGTATAACAATTTACTTTCTTTTATACAATATAAATATTTAATAAAAAATTTTATTTGTATACATGACTGGATAATACTCTAAGTCCTGAGTTCGACACTGAATTAAACTATAATTGAACTAATCATGTGTGTGGATTATTGGTTTCCAAAATCAAAGGCCATTCCCAAATTAAAGATCACCTCAATCAAGCTCTCATATGCTAAAAAAGGTTCAAACACAAACCTGGAGTGGATGAATTAGTCATACATATGGAGTGTTGATCTTGGTGTCTTATTATGCAGGTTGTGAGAGAGGTGGGTCACGAGTCCGAGTCCTACAAGAAGAGAAAAGACATGGAAAATTTCTGCCCCCTTTCCCTTGTGTCCAAAAAGTTGAGTGAAATGGTGCCACTTCGCATATATATGGGTGGGGCCAAGGTCCTCCTATGTGATGTTAATTTACGAAAAGACCCTCCTATAATGGGTTTACAATAAATCATACTGGATTACATTTTATCCCCATCATATTACTCCAGATTTCGGTACAACGAAAAGGACTCATTATTAAACGGTGATCACAAATCAATGAGTCCTAACATGCTCCTTAATATTTAACAATAACCAATAAATACTCCATATAAAAAATGATTTATGGTAGTCCACTAAATATGAAATAAATACAACATGGATATTATACATAAATTAAATTTTCCTATTAAAACTATAACCAAGTTAAAAAGTTCTAAAGAACAGGTTATATTTGATAAATGTTGAGGAGTGTGGGAGTTAGAAATTGAATTGGAAGGAAACAATCTATATGCCTTCTGCGTGGACAGCCTATTATTTTAACAAAGACTCACCCCTAGGTAATATTTCAAAGAGTAGTTTTATTTGAGGCCCCGCTTTTTAATTCGTTAAGAGCCCAGTTTTATTGTTAATTTTTTTGTTACAATTTTACCCCTAAATAAAGTTACTAAAAGTCCAAAACGAGCCAATTTATTAGTCTTATGATCTTTCCTATTTGGTGTGCACTGGGGAAGGATCTGTGTAAAAAGCGTTAATTAAAAATCCCACAATAAGTAATTGATTTTTTTTTCTTGGCAATGATTAGCTTAATTCACTTTTCCAGCAATAACACAAAAGCTAATTGCATTAGCGTTTTAAAAATCCAAATATCAAACTGTTTTAATACTTGGAAGAACTTGGTTTCCACTTTCACTTCTGCTTATTAAATCAATAGGTTAATTGTGATTAATGTTGTATAATTTATTATCATTATTATTATTACTATTATTATTATTTTACATTTTGTTCCTTCACCACGTCAAAATTAAAGTTCTTTTATACCCATTGTAATTAGTAATGTTTAACAAAATTCTTCACATGACATCAAGTTAGAGGCATGAAACTCCAAAAAGAGTAATAAAGAAGCATTAGGATATTTGTTATTTTGTTAAGAATTGAAAATTACATGCTCGTATAACATAAAAAGTTAAATTTTTAATTAAAGGATAATTTGGAAACTAATTGGAGTCTATTGAGAGCTTAACATAATTTTAAAATTTTTAATTAATTGAATTTAAAAGTGAGGAAGAAAAGTTAAAAAATGAGAGTTAAATATAATGACTCTATTTCAAAGCAGCATCTTTGAAAATGTCAACAACATTTAAGAGCATCTTTGACTTGGGGAAAACTTTTGGACCCGGCAACTATATTGCCGCGAAGCTCATTAAAAATTAAGATCGGTTGCCTTTCAATGTGTTCAAGTTGGCAATTTGCTCAGAGTCTAGCCCGGAATTTCAGTGTCATCATAATGTAACCATAAATAACCCTAGTTAAATTTCAAACCAAAAACAATCCGTATATTTCGTGTTGAATTAGTTTTATTTTTTGGATTACAGATAATTTAAACAAGAGTTTAACCATTCAATTTATTCTTATCCAATGATGCATAACTTTTTGTTGAAATTTGCATTTAAAAAAACAAAAATGACTGCTAAAATTACGCTTCGTCAAACAATTACATCTGGCCTGGCGCACCATAGAAGTTATCCCGGGGCAGGGCGCTGATGCATTCAAGTTTTAACGGATGAAAGTGTTAGCATTCGTTCAAGTTTGATTCGGTTTTTTGCATGAATTCGCTCAAACCTACAAATTTCAATATAATTTACATTTTTTTAATGACTAGCCAATAACAGCGTCAATTATAAAGTAATTTAAACAATTGGTCACGCGTTAATGATGCAGCAGCACGGATGATAATAATTTTTCATATGGATTACGGACCCTTGCGGGTAAAAGAATGAAGAGTGTCTGGGAATGGGAACAAATGTAAATTTATTCTTAAGTTCTCCAATTCCTGCCCCGACCGGAATCCCCAGAGTTAGAATGAAATACTGGAGTTACGATAAATGAATCGCAACTTTATTAAATAGTATTCTACATATTACAAAATATAAGTCGTTACTTAATTTATATGTATGGGATTGTAATTAAGAAATTTGGTTTTATTAAACTTAATTGTAGTGTAATTCTGTGCATGTAATTAGGATATTGCGACTCAAGTCTTATTTCTTTTATTTTGATTGAACCTAATTAGATTAATTTTATATATTTGTGCCAAAATTTTATATGTCCAAATTTCTTATAAATCACAAAAATAAAATAAATAACAAAAAGAAAAACGTTGTTGCTACGTAAGCTTTATGCAGATAAAAGTAGTTGTTATTTTGACGTGTGTCTACTTTGATGCTTAAGTGAAGTTGTTATCGTTACCATTGATGTGGCATGTGTTGATATCTTTTCGAAAACCCATCCTAATTAAGATACATTTAAATATCAATAATGCTAGGTATACAATCAAGTTATGTAATCTAACTCATACAAACTGACATGATACAAATTTATAGGATAAGTGGATCCTATTTTATTTACTAAAAATTATTTAATTCATTTTTCATTTTTACCAATTTAGTGAATATGTGCCATGTCAAATTGTACGAGTTATGTTGTATAACTTGATTGTATACCTAGTATTACTCTTTAAAAATTAAATTTTATAAGTATATTTACATAATACTCACAATACCCTTTTTATATATACATTTTATGATTGGTTTTTCTTTAAAAAAAGACATATCTTTATTTTAAAACATATAAGTTTCTTATCCAAAAATTAAATTTTCTTTGATGTTTCGGTGAGTTCACTGAAGTTGGTAAATAATAAGACTCCTTATTGGTATTGCTTTCTTAAGAATGCTCAAATCCTATGAATAGTGGTATTCGAGGAGGTCGTGTTACCATGTAATGGTTTCTGGCAAAAGTTGGTTGTTTAAGAGCTAGTCATGCCATCGATTTTGGCTTATGTCAAACACTCTTTACAAAGTCATGCCATGGGTCGTACAAATGGGTTGGGTAAACTTAATATGTGTGGAAGTCAATGTGAGTAAAATTACCACAAAAATCTTGAAAGATGCAAACGAAATTAAAATAGTTTTATAAATAAGTTAATATATAAGAGAATGAAGAGGTGAAAAACGGTCGATGATTCATTTCTAGACAGTTTTATGTTTATATATAGAACAATAAAAGAAGAAGAAAGTATTTAATTAGAGTTACATTTGGAATTTTCACGGGTTTGTATAATAAAATTTTGAGTAGCTCTATTTAGCCGTCATTTTATCTCATTATCCCCCCACCTCTTAATTAATGAGAACAAAATTGTAATTTTGATAATCTTTTGTTACACTCAGTATCCAATTTAAAATATATTTATGGTAAACTTAATTAATTATCCATCTTTAATTTCAAATATATTTATGGTAAACTTATGTGATTATTATTTGATTTTAATGGTTTTTGACATTTTTGCCTTTTAATCTAACCTTTAATGAATTGTCATTTAAGCTTAATGTGTTTAACTCTTTTTTTTTCTGCAAATTTTTTTAATGTATTTGCATTTTGTAAATTTAAATACTAATATGCATGACACATAAAAAAACTTTTTGAAGATTTTAATTTTAATTAATTGTTCCTCTATAAATTATTAAATTCTTCGAATTTATATCAACAAAATAATCAATCAAATTTTTATTAGTTTGGTGTTTGAAAGGTAGAGAGAAAGAAAGAAAAATGGATGATGTGGTGTTTAAATCTAAAATTATGTAATTGATTGAAATTTAAAGAGAAAGAAAGATAATTATATATCGAGATAGCTCTAAAATTTTGCATTTAAATTTTTATAATGGGTGTGGTAGAGGGGTGGTCGGGAGCAATTTTTTTGGTGCAAATAGCCTATCCTACAACTAATGTTAAATGATATTGATTTGCACTTCTATGAGGAAGTTTTAAGAGTTATCTGGTTAAAATTCAAAATTATAAAAATACAAAAAATTATCTTATACTATGAATCTAAAATTTACTAATATTATCTATATAATTACATATATACAAATTATTTACTAGAATTCACATCGGAAAGAGAAGGAAAAATAACAGTTTTTTTTAAATTTTTTCAGAATATTATCAACTTAAGATATTATTAATTTAAGGGAATAAAGATTTTAACATAAATTTTTTACACAAAATTCTAGTCATTCATTTACAAAATGCAATAGTTTAAATATAATTTTTTGACTTTCATTTTCAATTATTGCATATGATGAGATTAAGAGTTAGAAAATTGTGTTAATAAATCATATCAAAATTTTTTGTTAAAATATCCCTTAAGCAATTAATATTTATCTTTTATTGATTATGTATTTGATAAATTTCGTGTAAGAAAATTTTTTAATTTTAATAAAAAAAACTGACAAAATCAATTTAAATCTATGATTTACTGTTTACGTTGAAAACTAACGGTGCAAAATTTTTATGAAATTAAACCAAAATAAGGGATTCCAAAAGATTACCTCAAGCATGAGGTGAAATTAAAGTTGACCCCTTTTTATTGTTCGCAGATGTGTAAAAATTTTCTGATTGAATTAACTTTATGATCGACATTTTTAAAATATTCGGTAAAGCTGTTGCCAGGCCTACTCCCCCTTACATATGGTCCTCCCCGTTTACTTGAAATATTTTGACCAGTTCTTTCACTTAATTATTATTATAAACAATATGAAAAATATCAATTATGTTAAAGGAAAGAATTTTGTTTCCTTTTTATCGGACAATTAATTCCAGCGTATTTAACACATATAATTATATATATATATATATATATATATATATATATATATATATCTAAATTATGTATTGAAATTAATTTACTGTAGTAATATTTTTATATCATTTTATATGAATATACAGTTATGAAATAATGAAAAAAAAATAATGATTGAAAGCCTACAGTGATGAGGAACGGGGTTCCTCAAGTTAACAGAAAGGGAGGGAGATGTAGACAGAGGAAAGGGGAGAAATAATAGAAGAAATTTGGGGAAGAAGTAGAGTGAAAATTGAGGGAGAAATAATCTTTTTACTAAAAGATCAAAAAACAATAACAATCAAATCTGAAAATAACATAACTAAAGGTTTCTATTTATAGGACCTTTAAAGCCTAGTTCTACTAGGAAATAAAATCCTATTAGGAAATAGAATCATAATCATAGTTTAACTAGAAAATACCAAAATTAAATCCTAAATAAAATAGTAAACTATTAATTTAGGAAAATGACTCAAATTAGGATTACTCCCAATTTAGGAAGTCAAAATCCCTAATAATAGTCAAAATCCCTAATTTATTAAAATCCCTAAAATCAAAATTAAAATCCCTAATTTATAATCTAATACGTTCTACATCAATTCTCTCCCTCTTGAAAAACTCGACTCCTGACGAGTTGGCTAGAAAAACTCCATCAAAGCGTCGGAGGTGGATGTGCCAAACGAACAAGGAAACGACCAAGTATATCACGTACATGGCATAAATTCTTCAAGAGCTGGGATAAGACAATAGGCCCTGCAAGCATGAGACAAGAAAACATTGGAGGCTTGAAATGACCTCGGTAAGCACACAATTCTTCCTCTTTAACCATTGAACTAAAAGTTAATTCCATAGGCACACGAGATAAAAAAAACATGCAATTCAAGCCTTGGGATGGGCATAGGTTGAAGAAGCAAAGTTGAAGAGCTATGGTTGCTTGACATTTGGGTAGTGGGCTTGGCAGGCTTTAAAGTGATGGTTGTACCATTGTGAGAAAAAGTATAGGTGTTATCTCTCCCACGATTGGTAACATTCATGTCATAAAGCCAAGGTCTTCCAAGAAGAATATGAGCTATATCCATAGGAACAACATCACAATATATGTTGGCATGATAAGATCCAAATATTAGAGGAACTAAGCACCTTTCAGTGACATCCAAAGAAGTTTTATCAATCCAAGCTACTTTAAAAGGATGTGGGTGGGGTTCGGTTGTAAGTTGTAGCCTAGAAATTGCAGATTTAGAAACCACATTCATAGCACTTCCACTATCAATCACTAACTTACAAACCCTTCCCTTACAAGGAAGGAAAGTATGAAAAATGTTATTACGTCTCCAATCTTCCTTTTTTGGCATGGCTAAAATATTTCTCACAACATTAATTTGAGGTATATCATCATCTAACCCCAAATCTTCATCAGTAGCTTCTAAAGATTCAAGAACCTCTCCTATGGGTGGATCATGTATTTCTTCTAGCACTAAAGTACGATGAGGACAACGAGAAGCAATATGACCTTTGACATGACAATGGTGACACACAATTTGGGAATTACTAGGATAAGAACTAGAATTGACAAATGGCCTTTCCCTATTTGTGTTTGTTTGGGTAGTCTTGGGTTGGGAAAAAGTGTTTGAGTTCTCAAAGGATCTTGATGAAAGTGATTGCATGGGAGTTTGCTTCGGGTTAGGATATTGAAGAAAATGTTCTACTTCAATGGCTTTGTAGTAGGCTTCATCTAAAGTCGTTGGGGAATGCAAATTAACTAGTCGTTGAATATCAAAGCGGAGCCCATGGATAAACCTAGACCTAGTGATGTCATCCTCTTCAGAAATCCCACTCCTAACCATAAGATTATTGAACTTATGTAGGTAATCAGTGACACTCAAAGATCCTTGTTTAAGATTAAACATTTGTGAAAGCAATTGGATTTTGTAAGTAGGGGGTACATATTTTCTGTGTAACCTAGACTTCATGTCATCCCACGTAAGAACTTTCCCTTCACGCTCTACCTCTCGCTCTACAATTTGCCAATGTTGTTTTGCAAGCCCGACCAACTTAAGTTTAGCAAGACGAATTTGTAACTCATCCGATATGTTAAACCACCCAAAATATTCCTCTATAGCAGCTACCCAATCTAAGAATGCATTAGGATCCATCCTACCATCAAATTTAGGGATATCTTGTTTAACATGTTTAGTGACATTGTCATACTCATCTTTTAATGCTTTATCACTATGCTTAACATGTTTACGACTACCCTCCTCGCTACTTTCGGCTTTTTCAAGATCAACTTCTAGCTTAGAGATATTATTTTCACCTATAAGAGTTTCCTCTTTTTTTGGAGTTGTACCCAAAATCCCTTTATCCTTTTGATCCTTATGCTTAGGAGATGGCTCTAAGTTAGGGCTTTGTATGGTGAGAAAAGAAGCTTGTAAGGATTTTACAATTGCTAATATTTCTACTACCCTATTATCCATGGTGTCCATTCTATTTTCCAAAGCATCAATCCTAACGTTTGTCCTATTTTCAGAGGCTTGTATCATTAGCTGGACTGTCTCTAATATTTCAGGGTGTTGGATTGAGGTTTCAGATATGTCAGGATCTTCAGTTTGATTTTTCTTG
This sequence comes from Boswellia sacra, assembly GCA_013180625.2. Lineage (NCBI taxonomy): Eukaryota > Viridiplantae > Streptophyta > Magnoliopsida > Sapindales > Burseraceae > Boswellia > Boswellia sacra. Next base: position 36,361 of record SNVD02012242.1, on the reverse strand, counting down.
CTTCTAGTCATCATAATAGGATAAGATTCGGCTAAATTGATGCAAAATTACTCAAGTACCCACAAAATCAACAAATAGAACAAAAGTCAAAGGGGCAGGAAGGTCAAACCAAATTATGTGCTGTTGATGAACAGTAACTCCGGTGAACAGTGACATCCGTGAACAGTGTACGATGAACAGTACTCTCTGTGAACAGTGCGCGGATGAGCAGTAACTTTTTTTTTTTTTTTTTTGTGGAGGGGTGATGGAAGATGAAATTGGGGTAAAGTAAGTTGATGGTGGTGGGAGGTTTTAGGGTTTATGGATTGAACAAAAATTAAAAGATAAATAGTATAAGAGGGGATCAAAACCACGCTCTGATACCAATTGATGAGGAACGGGGTTCCTCAAGTTAACAGAAAGGGAGGGAGATGTAGACAGAGGAAAGGGGAGAAATAATAGAAGAAATTTGGGGAAGAAGTAGAGTGAAAATTGAGGGAGAAATAATCTTTTTACTAAAAGATCAAAAAAATAATAACAATCAAATATGAAAATAACATAACTAAAGGTTCCTATTTATAGGACCTTTAAAGCCTAGTTCTATTAGGAAATAAAATCCTATTAGGAAATAGAATCATAATCATAGTTTAACTAGAAAATACCAAAATTAAATCCTAAATAAAATAGTAAACTATTAATTTAGGAAAATGACTCAAATTAGGATTACTCTCAATTTAGGAAGTCAAAATCCTAATAATAGTCAAAATCCATAATTTATTAAAATCCCTAAAATCAAAATTAAAATCCCTAATTTATAATCTAATACATCCTACATCATACAGTTAAGTAAATGGTGATCCTATTTTGACCGCCGTAATGTAGTATACGATGGGAAAAATCAATGCGTAGAAGAATAGTAAGTCTTGACTATCTTGATGTGAGATGAGACGACTATTTCTTCTCCTTTGTCACACGGCTTATTGCTCTTTCCATTCATCTGTGAACGATGATCAAACGGAGGATTATATTAGTTTAAAAGCCAATGGTTTTCTTAGAGTTCGCACTTTTTCTTTTTTTTAATAAAATGTCAACAATTAATGTATTTGTCATGATGCCTCTAGCTCTTCTCCTCGGTTATGCTAATCCTGTGATTGCAGCAACTACAAATCAAACTAACCCAGCTCCTCCTCCTCAAACAGTAACGAGAAAAGAATATTCCACTGTTATTGCAAATAGTAGTCGTGTACCTCCTGCTTCGAATGGAACTCCTTATATAGTAGCACCAGGCACGCAAAACGCCGGTGCTCCTTATGTACTACCAAGGGCGCCTAGTAATGACTCTGGCCCAACGAGCTCCGGTGTTCCTTATGCACTACCAAGTGCACCTAGTAATGACTCAGAACCAACGAGCTCCAGTTCTCGCCCGCCTGCTTCTGAAACAGACCCACCGGCCCCTGAATCTAAACCGCCTGCCCCAGACTCAGTCCCGCTACCTGGAGGAAAGAAGATAACACGACTAATGGTAAGCTTAATTGCCGCTGGATGTGCCATTATTGTTTGTGTAGGATTTATTTGGGTTGTTTTAAGACGGAAAATGAAGCTTAAAAATGATCATGTCTTTGATGTGTCTTTTAGCAATGAATTTGAAAATGGAATGGGACCTAGGAAGTTTTCTTATGGTGAGTTGGTTAATGCAACCAATAACTTTGGGGAGGAACAGAAGCTAGGTGAGGGTGGGTTTGGAGCGGTTTATAAAGGATTTTTGAAGAACTTGAATATCTATGTTGCTGTAAAGAGGATTTCGAGAAGATCTAAACAAGGGAGCAAGGAGTATCAAACTGAAGTCAAGATAATTAGTCAATTGAGACACAAGAATACTGTTAAGCTGCTCGGTTGGTGCCACGAAAAAGAACTAATACTCGTTTATGAGTTCATGCCTAATGGCAGTCTAGATTCTCATCTTTTCAAAGGAAGAAGCTTGTTGATATGGTCGGTAAGATATAAGATTGTACAAGACATCGCCTTGGCGTTGCTATATTTACACGAAGAAGGAGATCACTGCGTCTTGCATAGAGATATTAAATCGAGCAACATTATGTTGGATTCAGATTTCAATGCTAAACTTGGGGATTTTGGATTAGCTAGACTTGTTGAACATGCAAAAGGGTCACAAACCACTGGATTAGCTGGAACAATGGGTTACATGGCTCCTGAGTGTCTCACAGCAATAAGCAAGGCTAGCAAGAAATCAGATGTTTTTGCCTTCGGAGTCGTTGCATTGGAAATTGCTTGTGGCAGAAGATCGGTAGAACACAACTATGAGGAAGACCAAGTTTCATTGGTACCTTGGGTTTTGGAGGCATATGGAAATAGAAGGCTTCTTGATATTGCTGACAATAAATTGTGTAAGAATTTTGATATCGAGCAGATGGAATGTTTGATGGTTGTCGGATTATGGTGTGCTCACTCAGATCGTAATCTACGACCATCGATAAGGCAAGTTATACAAGTTCTGAATCTTGAGTTACCATTACCGACACTTCCCCCTAAAATGCCTGTTTTTAAGTTTGAAATACCTAGGTCGACGGCTGTAAATGTAATAAGTAGAGGTAATGAACCTTGTCAATCTTTAACCATTCCTCGTTAGACTACTTGTAAGTCTTAATCCCAGTAATATAAATTAATTGGATTGATTTTATGATACCCCAATTTTAATACGAGTTTTGAGTTATTTGATGTCTAAAATTATACATATTTATGTACAGTAATTGTACTTAAAATTGAATCAAGATTTGATCCAACAACTAATTATATAACTTCTCTGATAGATTACTAAGAAGAAAAATGTGTTAATGATTCCAATATTAGATTAACATTTTATTTTAAAAATGATTATACCTTCTGCCTTGTGTTCATAATATTTTGAACTTTTACATGGATTGTTTGCGCTTAGTAATAAGATTGTTTTTATACATATAGTTCGATCTTGAAAAATAGCTGATGTGAATATTGATCATGTTGGGGGATATAAATTACAATTTAATTTCATACCCAAATTATATATATAACTCCCATTTTGCAATATTTCATAGTCAAATTGTACACAGCCTATAATTTTAAGGAAGTCTCCTAGAAAGCATATTCAAAGCAGCGTCTTTGAAAAGGCAGGTAATTTAGGGCACATGATATCGACAGAATTGACTTGCAGTTTTCTTGCATGTCGATTGGATTAAGTAATTAGCGTCTTCCCTACGCCTGCCCATTCCAACCCAAAGGTCTTTCCTTTTCTCGGCCCTTAGTTTCGAAATAATACGGCTTTACCAATATTAAAATAACATATTTATCTACATTTTTCTTTTTTTACATTAAAGCTGTAACAATATCTTTTTGATCTGCTTTCTAGTGTCATGTAAACTGTCCTTTAACTGTATGGAGATATTATGCACTTGCGTTTGATGGTTAATTTGAAAACTTTGGATATTACAATAATTTGTACAACTGTTTATATAAGAAGAACTGTTTTACAAAATTAAAACAATAGTAATATTGTATCTATAATTCACTTACAATGAATTCTTTATACAACTTAAGTTGACAAAATATGATTACACGAAAAATTATTTTTAATCTCCTTAATTTGTTTTCATTTTTTATATATTCAGTTATATCTAGTTAACTCAAATCGTATAAAGAGTTGATCCTAGATGAGTGTAGATGTAATATTATTTTTAAAACAAACTAAACCCATACTTTAGCTGGAACTTTCATGGCTATAACATGACTCCTAAATACAAGCAACGCAGCAGGGAATCGGATGTTTTTAGCTTTGGTGTGGTTACGCTGGCATGCGCGCTCATAGCGGAGAAGATCAATAGAGCACCAATGTGAAGTAAGGTTCTGGTCTCATTGGTATGTTAGGCTTGCGAGTCATGCGGAAACAAGAAGCTTCTTGATATATATGTTGTTCATATATAAGAAATTAATCGATATAAATACATGTATTCTTTAATTACATTTATAATACTATTACTAAAGTTGGACTTTTCCTAAGTCAATACTTATTAAATTTCATTCAATTACGAATAGGAATGAATACTGATCTATTTCAATTTGAATGGATAACACATTTAAATGTGCAGGAAGGATCAACACGGCAAATCATCCATGTGGTTCAGGGCGTCTTAATTTTCTCGTTGTGAGATGGCAACTGGCAAGGGACATTTTAATATTCTTCTCCCGGACGTCAGACTCCTTAATTAAACGGCGAAGTAAAATGTTAGATATTGCATTGGAGACAGCGTCTCCTTCATTCGAAACAAACAAAAAGTGCTGTCCAAAATTTCGGTAGCTCTTGTTCGTCTTATCGCCTTAGCTCTTATCCAAATCCGTTTCCCTCACACTTATGCCCAAGAATCTCCCCAAGCCTATCTTGATGCCCATAATGCAGCTCGTGCGGAGGTGGGTGTTGAATCCATTACTTGGGATAACAAGGCAGCTGCTTATGCACAAAACTAAACTAAAAAGAGGATGGGCGATTGCAAAATAGTGCATTCCGAGGGACCTTATGGAGAAAACCTTGCATGGAGCAGTGCGGATCTTTCAGGAGTAGCTGCCGTGAATATGTGGGTTGCTGATAAGGTTTACTTCAATTTGACCAGTAATAAATGTGCGGCAGGCAAAGGATGTGAGCATGTTGTATTAAAGAATACTGTAAGAAATAAAAGAAGAGAATTGAGAACTGATAACTTATCTTATTAAAGGCAGAAAAGCTGGCTTTATATAGCCAATACAAGGTAAATGAAAGAGAAATAAAAGGAGTCAAAGACTCAACAAACTTTGAAACAATCTTAACAGCTAAGTATCCCACAACGGGACTTTATTAACTAAACTACCTAAAAACAGGCCACTAAAAGCTTAACAAATCCTCCCTTAAACTGAAATGTCTTCAAACATTCAGTTTATATCAGACTCTCGACACATACCCATAAGCTTTCTCAGCTTGAAAAACTGTTCTAACTTGAGAGGTTTGGTCATTATATCAGCTAGTTGATTCTGTGAATCACAATGCACCAACTTGACACTGCCTGCCTTGGTTAATTCTCGAAGAAAGTGAAACCGTACATCAATATGTTTGCTGCGACCGTGCATCACTGGATTTCTTGAAAGTTTGATTGCAGAACTGCTATCACAGAAAATGGTAGTCAATCGATCATGCTTCTGGTCCAAAAATGACAGCACCTTTTTTAGCCACACTGCTTGGCATGCACATGATGCTGCAGCAATGAACTCAGCCTCTGTGGTGGAGAGACTAACCACTGGTTGCTTCTTGGAAGACCATGAAATTGCACCTGAGCTAAATAAAAACGTATAACCTGAAGTACTCTTTCTATCTTCAAGATCTCCAGCATAGTCACTGTCAGTAAACGTAATAAGTCCATCAATTCCTCCCTTCCTGTAGTAGATTCCGAACTCGGTGGTACCCTTCAAATATCTTAAAACCCGTTTCACCAATTGCAAATGTAGCTCTGTAGGATTTTCCAAGTATCTACTTGCAAGACTTACTGCATACATCATGTCTGGTCTTGTTGCAGTAAGGTACATAAGACTGCCAACAATTTGCTTGTAGTAGGTCTTATCCACCTTGACTCCACTTTCATCCTTGGAAGGCTTAAACCCAGGAACTATTGGATTCTGAACAGAATTACTCATCTCCATTCCAAAACGCTTCAGCACCTCTGATGCATATTTACTTTGACTAATAAAAATGCCATCAGTTTTTTGCAAAACCTCCAGACCAAGAAAATACCTCATTCTCCCAAGATCAGTCATGTCAAACTCATTGTTCATTGAGTTTCTAAACTCCATTATCAAAAGCTCATCATTTCCAGAAACAATGAGATCATCAACATATAAACTAACTACAAACATTTTCTTATCTTGCCTTTTTATGAACAAGGTATGTTCATATTCACATTTCTTAAACCCCTCTTTGTTGAAGTAGGCATCTATTCGGCTGTACCAGGCACGTGGAGCTTGCTTAAGCCCATAAAGTGCCTTCTTCAGTTTATACACTTTCCCTTCACTTCCCTGTTGAACATAACCCTTTGGCTGCTCCACATAAACATATTCAGTTAGTTCACCATGCAGGAAAGCCGATTTGACATCTAGCTGATATATATTCCATCCTCTTTGTGCTGCAAATGCCACGACTAGCCGTATTGTTTCCATCCAAGCTACTGGTGCAAAAACTTCAGTATAATCTACTCCATACTGCTGAGAATAACCCTTCACAACAAGTCTGGCCTTATGTTTATCCACCTCTCCAATCTCATTGAACTTGGTCTTATAGACCCATTTTACTCCTACTTTCTTCTCTCCTTCTGGTAATTCTGTCAGTTCCCATGTGTCGTTCTTCTATATTGCTTCAATTTCTGCATCCATTGCTTTCTTCCATTTTTCACTTTTAACAGCCTCTTCAAAATGAATAGAATCAGCAGCAACAGTGGACATCACCATGTAAGCTTCGTTATCTTCCTCCGAAAACCCTTCTCCTGTCTCATAATCTCTCATCCAATTCGGTGGCACCCTTCTTCTTCCTTCATCTGCACTAACAACAACATCAGAAGATGAATCCGAAACATTTTCTACGTTTGCTTCAGATTCTCCTTCCTCTTCAAGTTCATCAACTTCAGCCGTCTCACTGTCTTCATCTCCCCATTCTAAATCACAATCTACCGTGTTTTCATATTTTTTATCCCAATCCCATGCCTTATCTTCTTCAAACACAACATCCCTACTTATTATAATCCTTTTAGAAATTGGATCATAAAGTCTATAAGCTTTCGACTCATCACTAACCCCTAATAGTACACAACTCATGCTCTTATCATCTAGTTTTGTTCTTTTTTGATCTGAAACATGAACATGAGAAACACAACCGAAAACACGAAAATACTCAACTGAGGGTTTTGCTCCACTCCATGCTTCCTCTGGAGTGTTATTTCTGACAGCAAGAGTCGGACTCCGGTTCAGGACATGCACTGTCCAATTGACTGCTTCAGGCCAGAAGGTCTTTGGAATCTTTTTTGCAGAAAGCATGCTGCATACAATATTCATAATGGTTCTATTTTTGCGTTCTGCTACTCCATTTTGTTGTGGAGTGTATGCTGCTGTCAACTGTCTTTGAATGCCATTGTCATCACAGAACTTTGTGAATTCAAGTGATGTGAATTCCCCTCCTCGATCAGTTCGCAAGCATTTAAGAGCTAAATCTGATTCTTTCTCAACATGAACTTTAAAAGTTTTAAAGACAACAAAGGCATTTGCCTTTTCAGCTAAAAAATAAACCCACACTTTTCTACTAAAGTCATCAATGAAAGTAATCATATACCTCTTCCCACTATTTGAAGCAGGTTTGATTGGTCCACAAATATCAGCATGGATTAACTGCAGGATTTGTGTCGCTCTCCAGGTGCTTTTCTTTGGAAATGGTGCCCTCTGCTGCTTTCCGATCATACAATCTTCACACAGTTGCAATGAGGACTTGAATTCTGGCAAGCCATTCACCATGTTCTTTTGTTGAAGCGTTTTCAGACCATTATAACTCAAGTGTCGATATATGCAGTGCCAAAGTTTAGCCTTCTCTTCTGTGGTTATGCTGAAACATGTAGGTATTGTTGTTGAAACAACGATCTTGAACATCCGGTTTGAAGCCATTCTTGTATCCATGATCAGTCCTTTCTCAGAATGATATACTCTACATCTGTCATGCTGAAACAAGATAGCTAGACCTTTTTCTTGCAGCTGCCCAATGCTAAGCAAATTGTTCTTCAATTCAGGGACGTAAAACACTCCTGTGATAGTCTGCACCATCCCATTCACTTGGAATCTTATATTCCCCTTTCCAGTTACTGCCAAGCTAGTATTGTTACCCAACTTCACTGTATCTTTAAATTTTTCATCAAAATTGATGAAGTATTCCTTCTTTCCACACATGTGATTGCTGCATCCTGAATCAAGGAACCATGTGTCGTCTTTGTTTCCATCCTTTGCATCCACAGACGCCATCAACAACATTTCTTCATGAGTCTCAGCATAATTTGCCTCTTTGCTCGAACATTCCCATTGAAAATGTCCTAGCCTATGACATTTGTAGCATTCTACTGTGGCTTTATCAAAGCTCTGCCTGCCTCTCCCCCTTCCTTTGCCTCTGTAGCTACCTCGACCTCGACCTCTCGCACCAGATTGTTCCCCAGAAGAAATCTTTAAGGCATGAGTTTCTTCAACTAAAGAATTTACATTAAGGCGCTGCTCATGCACCAGTAAACTGCTCTGCAACTCATCAATAGTTAAAATGCTCGTGTCCTTCGCTTCTTCAATAGCACACACAACATAATTAAATTTGGTGGTCATTGATCTCAAAATTTTTGAGACCACTTCAGCATCTGTCTTCTTCTCACCATTTGCTTTCATCTTGTTAACTATTGAAAGAGTACGAGCAAAATATTCATTGACAGATTCACCACTCTTCATTTCCAGAATTTCAAACTCTCTGCGAAGAGCTTGAAGGTGTGAGTTCTTCACTCTTGTTGCCCCTTGAAACTTCTGTCTCATAGAATCCCAGATGCTTTTTGAACTATCTTTGTTGAGGATCGTTTCAAGGATTGTACGATCTAATGCTTGAAATAGATAGTTCTTTGCCTTCAAATCTTTCAGCTTTGCTTCCTCCATGTGCTTCCTTTCTGCCTCTGTTTCTGCTGCTGCAGGAACCCCTTTCTCCACTATAACCCAATATTCTTTGGATCGCAGAAAATTCTCCATAAGCATTGCCCAATGGTCATAGTGGCCGTCAAATCTCGGAACAGCTGGTTGGACAAAAGAGCTTTCTATTGCTATTTCTCAATTTCTGTATCTCGTATAGAGCTGCTGCTGCTATCTAAATCAGACCTCGTGTGGAGGCTCTGATACCAAATGTTGTATTAAAGAATACTGTAAGAAATAAAAGAAGAGAATTGAGAACTGATAACTTATGTTATTAAAGGCAGAAAAGCTGGCTTTATATAGCCAATACAAGGTAAATGAAAGAGAAATAAAAGGAGTCAAAGACTCAACAAACTTTGAAACAATCTTGATAGCTAAGTATCCCACAACGGGACTTTATTAACTAAACTACCTAAAAACAGGCCACTAAAAGCTTAACAGAGCATTATACTCGGGTGGTTTGGCAAGACACACATCGTCTGGTTGTGCTAAAGTGCGCTGCAACAGTGGTTTTTTTTTTGGGGGGGGGGGGGGGGGGGGGGGGGGGAAGAGGGAGGAGGGCGGGGGACGCGGGGCGGTGGTGGGGGGAGGGGAGGAAGGACTTTAATTTCTTGTAATTACGATCCTCCTGGCGACGTTGCTTGTAAGCGCCCATAATGAATCAAACTCATGAAGCTCCCGTACCGACTCCGGCACCAGTTGCGTCACCATGTATTTCTCCCACTCCTGACTCAACCATACCAAACCTCCCTCCTCTACCACTTCTGGACAAAGGGAGGAAAGAACATATATCTTACGGCAGGCTTAACTGGTGGAGCATGTGCTGTGCTTATTAGCCTGTGTTTCACTTGGCTCATTCTAAGATGGAAGAGAGAGAAACACAAGAAAGACCACATTTTCAATAGGGCCAATGGAGATGAATTTGAAAATGGAAAAACACCAAGAAAATTTTCTTATGCTGTGTTGGAAACAAATATCACAAACAGTATGAAAAACAGGGGCAAACAGAGGAGAAAAGAATACTCGACGTTTATTACTTTTTAGTACATGCTGATGAGCTAAACATGTCTTTATATAGGCTACAACTCTAACAAATCAACCTTAAAATTATGCCCACTAACACACTAACAGCCGCTAACTTTGCAACTAGATTGACTAGCCACTAATGGAATGTGTAGCAATATACGGATACGAACTTTGAATTATTCTTTAACACTCCCCCTTGATTCAAAGTTGCAAACACCAAATAGAGTATTCTTTAACACTCCCCCTTGATTCAAAGTTGCAAACACCAAATAGAGATATGAAGTAGATAAACTTCTCTTTCGATAGAGCCTTGGTAAGCACATCAACCAATTGTTCGTTTGTGCTACAATACTTCAAAGTAATCTCCTGCTTTGCAACCAAATCACGAATAAAATGGAAGCGAATGTCAATATGTTTTGTTCTGCCGTGAAAAGTTGGATTCTTTGTCATGGAGATTGTTGCTTTGTTGTCACAGAACATGGTCATTGCTCCTTCTTGCTTTTATTGAAGTTTTGCTAACATTCTCTTGAACCAACTGGCTTGACAAGCTGCCAAAGTGGCTGCTACATATTCAGCTTCTGAGGAAGACAATGCTGTTATGGCTTGCTTCTTTGAGCTCCAAGTGATTACTCCTGATCCAAGAGTAAAAACATTTGCTGAAATGCTCCGCCTATCATCCAATGAACTAGCCCAATCACTGTCTATGAACCCACATAATCTGGAATTAGAAACTTTTGAATACCAAATCTCATAATCAATTGTTCCAGTGATATAATGCAAGACCCGCTTTGCTGCACCAAGATGAAACTTTGAAGGACTTTGCATAAATCTAGAAATTACACCAACAAAAAAAGCAATATCGGGTCGAGTGTGAGTTAGATAAATTAAACCTCCAATCAAGCTTCTAAATCTTTTAGCATTAGCCATCTTTGCTCTATCTTCATGCTACAATTTTTCATTGATATTTATGGGTGTAGCTGCAGATTTACAATTAATCATGCCAAATTTCTTAAGAAGATCCTTGGCATATTTTCTTTGGGAAATAAAAATTTCATCTTCTGCTTGTTGAACTTCAAGGCCAAGAAAATAATGTAGCAAACCCATCCTGGCATTTCAAACTCATGCATCATACGTGATTTAAACTCAGCCACAAGGGAACTAGATGAGCTTGTATAAATGATATCATCAACATAAAGACAAATTATGATGAAATCATTTTTACCTTCCTTCTTCACGTAGAGATCTCATTCTCACTCCTCAAGAACCCATTTTGTTAAAAGTATCCATCGATTTTGCTGTACCATGCCCAAGGAGCCTGCTTCAGTCCATACAAGGCCTTCCTCAACTTGTATACCGTTGTCTCTTTTCCTTCAATTATGAAACCTTCTTGTTGTGTTACATAAACCTCCTCTTGTAAATCTCCATTTAGAAATGCTGACTTGACAATAAACAGGCCATTTTAATTGTGCAGCCAATGCCAAGACAATTCTCAGAGTTTCGAAACGAGCTACTGGAGAAAAAGTTTCTTCGACATCAATACCATGTTACTGGGCATATCCTTTCACCATCAGTCGAGCTTTGTGTTTTTGTATGCTTCTATCTGCACAAAATTTTATTCTGAGTACCCACTTCAAACCAATTGCATTTTTGCCTTCTGTTAAGTCCACAATCTCCCACGTTTGATTCTTTGTTGTCACTATCAATTCTTCCTTAATTGCTCTTTGCCATTCTCTTTTATAGCTGCTTCCTCATAGGTGATAGGATCTGAAACAGTGAGAGCAAATTGGCAAGACTCATATATGCCTCTCAGGGATCTAGACTTTTTGGGTGGTGTCTCATCCGAAGACTTTTCAAAAGTAGATGAAGAGTTTTGGCTTGGTGATGCTGAGGCTGACGAATTTGGTAATGCCATAGAGGAACCAGCTGGAGAATTTGTAGGAGTTTGCTCTTGACTTTTATTTGGAGATATTCCAATGGGCATAGGAATCTGTTGTTGCATCTTCTCATCACTTTCACTCCAATCCCAGCTTGCATTTTCATCAAATACTATGTCCTTTCTAATTAAAATCTTGTACTAAGAGGATTATATAATCTATATGCTTTGGAGTGTGTACAATAACCAATAAAAACACATTTTTCAGATTTTTCGTTAAATTTATGATGAAATTGAGAATTTATCAAAGCATAAGCATTACACCCAAAAATTCTTAAGTGACTTACAAATGGTCTTCTACCATGCCAAGCTTCAAATGGAGTTTGATTCACAACAGCCCTTGTGGGAGAGATGTTCAATAAATAGACTGATATTGCCACAGTTTTAGCTCAAAAGTGATTTGAAAGTCCCTTCGCTTGTCACATGCTTCTTGTCATCTCAACAACAGTTCAATTATTTCGCTCGGCGACACCGTTTTGCTTTGGAGTGTAAGGAGTTATCAACTCCCTATGAATGCCATTTGCTTCACAAAAAAGATTAAATTCTGTGGACAGGAAGTCTCCATCTTTATCAGTACGAAGAGTTTTGATGTAAGAACCACTTTGCTTCTCAACCTTAACTTTAAAGTGCTTGAATTTCTGAAATGTTTCTGATTTCTTTTCCAAAAAATGAACCCAACTCATGCGACTACAATCATCATTAAAAAGCAAAAAGTAACGACTACTACCAAAAGATGTAGTATGCATAGGCCTGCATAAATTAGCATGTATTAATTCAAGACACTTTGAAGTCCTCCAAGCCTTTCCAATAGGAAAAATTTTCTTATTTGTTTCCCATAAATGCACCCTTCACAAAATTCAACAGAACCAATTTTCGGTAGTCTAAAAACCATACCTTTTTCACTTAGCAATTTCAAACCCTTGGTGTTGAGATGCCTATATGGCAAATGCCTTAGTTTTGAGTCATCTTTTCCGCCAACAGCAAAAACAAAATTACCCATGCTTAAAACTTCTAACGGGAACATTTTGTTTCGAGTCATGTTGATATTAATCAATGTATGGCCTTACTGCTTGTCTTTAATAACACATGCATCATCGTCAAATAATATTGAATATCCACTAGCCAGTAACTACCCAACACTCAGCAAATTATATCCCAAATCAGGTACAAGTTGAATATTATGCAAAAGCTTTATGTTACCATGGTTAGTTTCAATGCCCACTGTACCTTTCCCTTCAACCTGCATTTCTTTGCCATTGTCAAGCTGCACCTTCATTTTTTTGTGTCTCATCAAGCTCTGTAAACATGGATTTGGTGCCTGTCATATGATTCAAATAATCGCTGTCTACAAACCACACATTGCTTGACTGATTGTTAGTATCAAAATGAGCCATAAAAAGCTTACTTTCTTCACCATTTTCTGCTCCAAAATTTACTTGCTGGTCTTTGTTCCAACAATCAGCTTTTATATGCCCATTTCTCTTGTAATGATAGCACTGAATGCCACTCTTGTTGTTTCTTTGCTCACTAGACTGGCATTTTTCGTTGAAGCGACCTCTGCCTCTTCCGTTACCACGACCATGACCATGAAATCTTCCTTTTCCACAGCCCATGCTTATCGAATTGTCACACTCTCTAGCTTTGTTGACAGCCTCCTTCACTTGAAATGCCTTTTCTTCATTCTTTTCAAGTGATCGATTAATTCTTGCCTCATGTGCTTGCAAAGACCCTGTTAGTTCATCAAAGAAAAAATTGACAAATCCTTTGATTCTTCTATTGCAGCAACTAGATGATCAAATTTTGGAGTCAAGCTTCGCAATATCTTTTCAACAATTGTCTAATCAGTAATCTTCTCTCTATAGGATTGCATTTGACTGACTATTGTTGTTACTCTGGAAAAAAAAAAAGCAATGGATTCTCCATTTTTCATGACCAGGGTTTCAAAGTCACGTCGAAGTGATTGCAATCTCACCACAATCACCTTTGAATCACCTTGAAACTCCTTCTGCAGAATCGACCAAGCCTGCTTCGATGTGGTTGCCACTGTAATTCGTGAGAAAATGCTATCATGGACAACCTACTGGATGATCATTAATGCCTTGGAGTCCCTTTTCTTGTTTTCTTTCAATCTACTATCTTCATCAAGATCTGTATACCCCTGTTCCACCAAGTCCCAAAGATCTTGAGATCTGAGTAGAGTTTTCATACGGATACTCCAGAGCCTTCTCCCATAAAGATAGGAATAAGAGGTTGTGTAGCACCCATCGCATTGCTATTGCTGGCCATTGGCTTTCCTCTTAAGTGTTTCACTCAACTAACGTTTTTACCCTCTCTACTCACTCTCTCAAGTAAGCTCTGATACCAAATTTGTTGGAAACAAATATCACAAACAGCATAAAAAACAGGGGCAAATAGAGGAGAAAAGAACACTCAATGTTTATTATTTTTCAATACAAACTGATGAGCTAAACATGCCTTTATATAGGCTACAACTCTGACAAATCAACCTTAAAATTCTACCGACTAACACACTACCAGCCTCTAACTTTGCAACTAGATTGACTAGCCACTAACAGAACGTGCATCAATATATGGATACGAACTTTGAATTATTCTTTAACATGCTGAACTGGTTAGGGCAACCAACAATTTTGGGGAGGAAGGGAAGCTTGCAGAAGGTGGCTTTGGATCAGTTTACAAAGGATTCCTTAGCGCCTTGAATACATATGTAGCTGTGAAGACAATTTCAAGGGGATCTAAACAAGGAAGCAAGGAGTATAAAACTGACCTGAAGATCATTTCTAGATTAAGGCACATAAATACGGTTAAGCTTATCGGTTGGTGTCATGAAAAAGAATTAATACTTGTTTATGAGTTCATGCCTAATGGTAGCTTGGATTCCCATCTTTTTAAAGGGAAAAGCTTGTTGACATGGGAGATGCGATATAAAATTATACAGGACTTGGCCTTCGCATTGCTATATTACAAGAAGAGGGGGATCATTGTGTACTGCATAGAGATATCAAATCAAGTAACATCATGTTGGATTCGAATTTCAATTCTAAGATTGGAGATTTCAGACTAGCTAGACTTATGGACCCCGTGAAAGGTTCACGAACCACTTTTTTAGCCGGGACCATAGGTTACATAGCTCCTGAATATCTCACAACAAGCAAAGCTAGCAAAGAATCGGATATCTTTAGTTTTGGAGTAGTTGCACTAGAAGTTGCTTGTGGAAGAATATCAACAGATTACTCATACCTCGAGGCTCACGTCTTCTTAATGGCTTGGACATGGGAGTCATTTGGAAATAAAAAACTTGTTGATGTTGTTGACAAGTGTTAAGTTTGTCACTTTAAGCTTAAGCTTATAGATGTGGGCTTAACATTAATATTTTAAGCCCTCTAATATGTCCTCGCATGTGCAAGAGCCCTGTGCACTTGTTACATGGACCAAATCAAACCTCATATGTCCAATGGGTCTTACAAGTGGGTTAAACAATAATACTTTTTAATTAATTTTTAAATAACACGGAGGAGATTCAAACCTGCGACTGTTAGGTCATTATGTTTCTGATACCATGTTAAGTTTACCACTTTTCTATGTGCGCTTAACATTAATACTTTAAGCCCTCTAATAACAAGTCATTAGGTTTGAACTTTGATACGAAGCAGATGGAGTGTGTGGTCAACATTGGATTGTGGTGTGCTCACCAGGATTGTAATTCAAGACCGACAATAAGGTAAGTTATACAAATTCTTAATCACGAGTTACCTTAACCAAATCTTCACAGACGGTTTGCTCTTTATTTTTTTTTAATTAAATTCAGCATTAACACATAAAATGGTGGTTTTTTTTTTTTTAAACTATGAAGGGTGAATTATAAAAATTCAAATATATTAGAAAACCATGGAAGTTCTCCAAAATATTCCCTTTAATTATTTAATCAATATGTTTAGTAAAGTTGAGAAAAATTAATTATAAAATACCTCCCTGTTCTAACCTATCAGTTGAACTCATAGCGGATACTTCATATTTTAATATTTAAATTACTAAATTTCGACGGGTGGGGCGTGGACAATTATGATCGTAATGGAATTGCATATTGCATCCATGAGCAAGTGATGAGATAGTTTAGTCAAGACGTGATAAGAAACGGCAAAGCCAATAAAGCAAATGGGCCTCGTGACTAAAGTGCCTCATGAATTATTGGTGTGATATGGCTACATCTCCGAAGTCCACATGAAAATAAGGAGACTTTGACTCCTCTTCTCCCGTCGGCAATGAAAGCAAGCTGCAGGTGTCCCTTCCTGATCTGTGCCCAATGCTTCTCATTATTCAAGAAAAATACAATGTTGTGTAAAATTTCTTTAGCTTTTGTGCATGCTATGAGCTTAGCTTTTATGCTTGCCATATATGCTCAGGATTCGCCCGAAGATTATCTAGAGGTGCATAATGCGGCTCGTTCAGAAATGGGTGCCAGTCCTTTGACTTGAAATAGCACTGTAGCGGCCTATGCAAAAATCTATGCTCAATAGAGGGTGGGCGATTGCAAGGGTCAGTATTCGGGAGGGCCTTACCGTGAGAATGTCGCTAATTGGAGCAACAGTCATCTTTCAGGTAGAGATGTTATAAACATGTGGGTTGTGAGAAGAAAGACAATGGGAGTAATTACACTCAGATTATTTGGCAAGACTCGCATAGTCTTGGATGCTATAAAGTGCGGTGCAACAAGGGGGGATATTTCATCTCTTACAACTATTTCCTTCCTGCTAATATTTTGGGTCAACGCCCAAATGAAGCCACTGCATCTTCTTCGGAGAACGCCAGACCCCAGGACTACCTATATGCCCACAGCAAGGCTCGTGCTGAGGTAGGTGCTGGTCCCATGATTTGGAACGACGCTTTAGCAATATACGCACAGAACCGTGTTGAGTCTAATGTAGCTGACTGCAATATGGTGACAACATGGCCTTGGAAACCGGTTTATGGTGAGAATGTTGCTTGGAGCAAAACTGATCTTCCTGCGCCACAAGCCGTGCAGTTGTGGGATCACGAGAAGTCATAATATGACTTCGACTCCAATAGATGCAGGAGAGGTTATGTGTGTAAGGAGTATACTCAAGTTGTTTGGCAAGACTCGCATCATCTTGGATGCGCTAAACTGCGATGCCATAATGGGAATTATCTTGTCTCATGCAGCTATTACCCTCCTGGCGACGTTCCTGGTGAACACCTATTAAAGCTAACAAATCTGCTCCAACTCATGAAGCGATTTCACCAAATTCGGCTTCAGTCCCATTACCAACCTTTGTTTACTTGAAAGAGGGGGAAAAGAAAAGAAAACTAGTTGCAGGCTTAACAACTGGATCATGTGTTGTCATTGTGGGCATAGGTTTTATTTATCTCCTGTTAAGATGGACAAGGAAATCCCGTGAGAATGATGCTGTTTCAGATGTGTCTTTCGATGACGAATTTCAGAATGGACCCGGAAACTTTCTTATAGTGAATTGGCCGGTGCAACCAATAACTTTGCGGAGGAAGGTAAGCTTGGTGAAGGTGGGTTTGGGGCAGTTTATAGAGGATTCTTGAGGGACATGAATACCTATGTTGCTGTAAAGAAGATTTCAGGGCAGTCAAAACAAGGAAATAAGGAGTATACAACAGAGGTGAATATCATTAGTCGATTAAGTCACAGGAATACAGTTAAGCTTATTGGTTGGTGCCATGAAAAAGAAGTTCTGATGCTTGTTTACGAGCGTATGCCTAATGGTAGCCTAGATTCCCATATATTCAAGGGGAAAAAGTTGTTGAACTGGGAATTAAGATACAGAATTATCTAGGACTTGGCCTCTGCATTACTAAATATCTACAAGAAGAAGGAGATGATTGTGTTATACATAGAGATATTAAATCAAGCAACATAATGTTAGATTTGAATTTCAATGCCAAGCTTGGAGATTTCGGGTTAGCTAGGCTTGTTGATCATGCAAAGGGATCGCAAACCACTGCTTTGGCTGGAACCTTGGGTTTCATGGCTCCTGAATGTCTCACAACAAGCAAGGCTAGCAAGGAATCGGATATTTTTAGCTTTGGAGTAGTTGTCCTGGAAATTGCCAGTGGAAGAAGATCAATAGAACACAAATATAAGGAAGACCAAGTTTCATTGGTACCTTGGGCTTGGGAGTCTTATGGAAATAAAAGGCTTCTTGATGCAGCTGACAAGAAATTCTGTATGAATTTTGATATCAACCAAATGGAATGTGTTAGTTAAAAGAATAAGAGTTAGTTAAGTTAGTTAAATAACTGACTGCTTAGTCAACATTGAATGAATGTACATATGCGTGTGCCAGCTGAGCTTGGGAGGATAACAGAATTCTGTTATTCTGCTTACTTGCTGCATCACATGTATATATATGTGTAATGTACTGGAACCAAAAATTCATTGAATGAAACAGAACATTTTGATCATTTTCTCTCCTTCTCTGCTTATTTTAACTTGGTATCAGAGCTATCCAGAAGTTTCATGGCAAATCATCAAGGTTATTTTCCTGGAAACCAAAATTTTCCTAGAAACACTTTTCCTGGAAACTCAACATTTACAGATCAAGTAAACAATAATTCAAACACAATTCCTACAAATTTAAGTTCAGATTTCTCTATTTCCAATCTACTGCTTCCAACAATGTTACCATCAACCTTGCCAGCCACAGTAATCAAACTTCAACGAGGCAACTATGGATTCTGGAGTCTTCAAATTCTTTCTACTTTGAGAGCCTTTGATCTGGAAGGATTTGTTGAAGGAACTAGAATTTGTCCTCCTTCAATGATCTCGATTCAAGATCCAGCAGGTACAGATCCATCAAGCTCCACAATTACTCAAATCAATCCAGATTACCTAAATTGGAAAAGAATTGATCAGTTCATCCTTAGCTGGTTACTATCTTCTATTTCCGAATCCATGTTTGGCTATGTGGTAAGATGCATCACTTCCATGGATGCCTGGAATACTCTCAAGTGTTTGCATCAAACAGAATCAAAGGCTCGTGCTATGCACATTAAGCATCAGTTACAAACAACAAAGAAAGGTTCACTTTTAATTTCTGAGTATTTTCTAAAGATGAGAACATTTGCTGATACATTGCATGCCATTGGAACTTCTGTATCCGATTCTGACCTGTTACTGCACATTCTTGATGGTCTTGGACCTGAATATGATGCTATAATAGTTAATATCACATCCAAAACTGATTCTGTTTCACTGGAAGAAGCACAATACCAGTTACAAAGCTATGAATTGCGTCTGGAACAACACAATACTGCTCAGGTTGTTCATGTAGGTCCTAGTGCTAATGTTGCAAATAAAATGTATCAGAATCAGTCTCAAGGATTGAATGTCCCTGGCTATGGTTATGGCAGATTCTCCTCCAGTCAAAATAATAGAGGGAGAGGAAGAAATAGACAGTTTTATGCAAGAAATGCAAACAATAGCACAACAAATATTAACAATGTTGCTCAAGGTCAATCAGGACAAAACATTGGTAAACCAATTTGTCAAGTTTGTTCAAAACCTGGACATACTACACTTAAATGTTATTGTAGGTTTGATGTGAGTTACCAGGGACCTTCAGCTACACCTCAACAAGTAAATGGACCTTAGCAAGTCAATACATCAAATCATCATGCTTTCATAGCTTCCCCATCAACAGTTGCTGACAATTCATGGTATATGGACACTGGTGCAACTGATCATATCACTTCCAATCTCAGCAACCTCTCAATCAACTCCGAATATGATGGCAAAGAGACTGTACAAGTAGGCAATGGTAACAATATTTTAATCTCTCATATTGGTTCTAATACAATCTATTGTCCATATGCAAGAAAGAGTTTTATCTCTGAACAGAATTCTTTGTGTTCCTGCTATCACAAAGAACTTGTTGAGCATATCACAGCTAACTAAAGATAATGCTGAGTTCAATTCTGATACATGTGTTGTCAAGGATCAGGTTTCACAACTTCCTGTGCTCCGGGGAATACTTAGGGATGGATTGTATCAGCTGCAAAACTTCAATACCACGTCAACATGTTCTGCATCAGACCTCAATGCTTCTTTCCAATCACAGACACTAGTGTCTTGTACTGTCAATAATTCCAACACTGGATCCACTGATTGTGTACTCTGGCATAAGAGGCTAGGCCATCCACATTTTCATGTATTGAACTATATTTCAAGGACAACAAAGCTGTTCTCTTATAATATGAATAATAAAATGATTTGCCATTCCTGCAAATTTGGCAAGCAAAGCCATGATGTGTATCCCACTTCATTTACTGCATCCAAATCTCCACTTGATTTAGTTTTTACAGATGTATGGGGTCCAGCACCTCTTACTTCAGTTGAAGATTACAAATATTATCTTCTTTTTGTTGATGATTTCAGTAGGTATAGCTGGATATTCCCTTTGAAAACCAAGGCTGAAGTTTCCAAACTGTTCCAGCAATTCCTGGCTTTAGTTGAGAAACGATTTCAAACAAAACTGAAATGCCTTTAGTCTGATTGGGGAGGTGAATTTCGGCCATTAGCTTCACTGCTTGCTCAGCTTGGTATACAATTTTGTCACCCTTGTCCACACACACACCAACAAAATGGTTCAGTGGAGAGAAAGCATAGACATGTTGCGGAGACAGGTTTGACCCTTCTAGCTCAAGCCTCCATGCCCTTATCCTATTGGTGGTTTGCATTTGTTACTGCTGTTTATCTCATCAATAGATTACCTACACCAAAATTGCAGTCTTCTTCTCCTTTTCAATCACTGTTTCACTCATCTCCAGATATCAAACACCTTAAAACATTTGGCTTTGCCTGTTTTCCAAATTTGAGACCATACAACACTGTCAAGTTCTCCTTCCATACTACTCTTTGTGTTTTTCTTGGCTACAGTATGACTCACAAAGGATACTTGTGTCTAAGTGATTCTGGCCGAATCTATATAGCTAAAAGTGTCTCCTTTGATGAATCCTTTTTTCCATTTCATGGAGGAGCATTTCTTAAGAATAACTCCTCCTCTAACACTGCTTCAAGTGCATTGCCCTCTGGTCGTTGGCACTTTCCTTCACTTTCTCTACCTTTATGTACATCAATTCATCCTCCAAACACAAATCCTAACCCTGCTACCTCCCCATCTCTACAACCTGCAAACTCTATTTCCTCTCCTACAAACTCTCATGCAATCAATAACTCTGCAAACTCAGCAAATTCCCAATCCTTTAATTCTCCTGCTTCTCCTTATCTCTCACCAAAATCAACTACTGCAACTTCTCTTACTGTCCCAGCTTTAAATACTCACCCCATGATCACTCGTTCTAAACATGGTGTCCACAAACCCAAACTATTTCTTTGTCATTCCCAATCAACTCATTCAGTCACAGAACCTGATACAGTTGATGATGCCCTCAATGATCCCTCTTGGTTCAAGGCTATGCAAGAAGAATTTAATGCACTGTAAGCCAATCAAACCTGGTCCTTGGTTCCTTTTACACCTGACATGCATATAGTTGATAACAGGTGGGTATTTCGAGTTAAATACAACTCAGATGGTAGTGTTCAACGTTACAAAGCCAGATTAGTGGCCAAGGGGTTTCAACAAACTTCAGGCATTGATTACTTTGAAACCTTCAGCCCAGTCATCAAACCTTCTACAATCAGAGTAGTTTTTTCCCTTGCAGTCACTTTCAAATGGGATATTCAGCACATTGACATAAACAGTGCATTTCTCAATGGAGACTTAAAAGAGACAGTGTACAAGTCTGAAGTTTCCAAACTGTTCCAGCAATTCCAAACTGTCTCAACCTGCAGGCTTTATTCACTGTCATCATCCTACCTATGTGTGTAAACTCCACAAGTCTTTATATGGTCTGAAGCAAGCTCCCCGAGCATGGTTTGACAAGCTCAAGGCAGCTTTGCTTCACTGGGGGTTTCTTATGAGTTCATCTGATAGCAGCCTGTTCATTCACAAGTCTGTAGGAGGTAAAATCATTCTTCTTTTGATCTATGTAGATGACATAATTGTCACAGGAAATGATACCATACAAATTCAGAAAATGATCTCTGACTTGAATAGAACATTTGCACTTAAAGCACTGGGAACTGTTAACTACTTTCTTGGTTTTGAGATTAAAAGAACAGATAACACCTTGTTCTTATCACAAGCCAAGTATACTGTAGACCTCTTGAAGAAATGCAATCTGTATGAAGCAAAACCTTGTTCAACTCCCATGCTGTCGGGCATCAAACTCACTGTACATGATGACAATGCATTTGATCATCCTACACTTTACAAGAGTGTTATTGGTGCACTTCAGTATTTGTGTTTATCAAGACCTGACATTTCCTATGCTGTAAATAAGCTCAGCCAGTTTATGCAAAAACCAGCTTTATCTCACTGGCAAGCTTGTAAGAGAGTGCTGAGATATGTGAAAGGAACAATAAGCTATGGACTGACTTTCAAACCAATGAAATCAATGACCTTCTCTGGTTTCAGTGATGCTGACTGGGCCAGCTCTGTAGATGATCGGAAATCTACTTCTGGCTGTTGCATTTTCTTTGGAGATAACTTGGTTTATTGGAGTTCCAAGAAGCAGAAAGTAGTGGCTAAATCCTCCACAAAATCTGAGTATCGTTCCTTGTCTTCAGCTGCTACAGAACTGATTTGGTTGCAAGGATTACTTCAAGAATTGAGCTTCTCTCTTACTGACATTCCAGTCCTCTGGTGCGACAATAAGGGTACTGAATCATTAGCAGCAAACCCTGTGTTTCATGCTAGAACAAAGCACATTGAAGTTGATGTTCATTTCATTAGAGAAAAGGTGCTTGCCAAACAAATTCTGATCAAGCATATTTCAACTGAATTCCAAATTGCAGATGTTCTGACTAAAGCTCTATCAGGCCCTCGGTTTGATTATCTTAGACAGAAGCTCACAGTTCAACCAATTCCTGAATGAAGTCAATTCTGAAGATTATTCTATACAAGCCTGCTAACTTGAGTCATGTTTAAAACTCAACTTAGCTATGCTTGAGAGAGGGTGTTAGTTAAAAGAATAAGAGTTAGTTAAGTTAGTTAAATAACTGACTGCTTAGTCAGCATTGAATGAATGTACATATGCGTGTGCCAGCTGAGCTTGGGAGGATAACAGAATTCTGTTATTCTGCTTACTTGCTGCATCACGTGTATATATATGTGTAATGTATTGGAACCAAAAATTCATTGAATGAAACATAACATTTTGATCATTTTCTCTCCTTCTCTGCTTATTTTAACTGAATGTGCGATCATTGTTGGATTGTGGTGTGCTCATCCAAATCGTAATCTAAGACCACCAATAAGGCAAATTGCACAAAGTTCTCAAATTTGAGTTACCATTGCCAAATCTCCCATCAAAGATGCCTGTTGCCAAATATGATAAGCATGTCGTAACTTGAGTTACCATTGCCAAATCTTCCATCAAAGATGCCTGTTGCCAAATATGATAAGCATACCGTTACGACAGTAAGTTCAAGCCGTCAACCTTCTCAGTCTTTGACTATTCCTCGTTAGACTAGTTTGTGAATCTGAATTAAATCCAAAAATATTGTTGAATATTGGCATAAAATTATATGTCACCGAAATTTTTATGTAATATCTATAAAAACATGATAAATAAATGTCTTTTTAACTTTTAAGAATTTATATTATATCTATGAGTTTTTTTTTGGGTATTAATATAAATGTTATATGCGTATAATTGATAATTAATTAAACTAGAACTGAACTAATCATGTGTACATGTGAATATATTGTACATCAAAATTTTCCCATTAAAACTATAACCATGTTAAAAGTTCTAAAGAACAGATTATATTTTGATGGTGAGGGAGTGTGGGTGCTATATACTAGAAAAGTTGCTTTTAACTGCGACGATATGCAGCGGTTTTTATAAACCGCAATTAAAAAATTACTCTGTGGCTGTCTGATATGACCGTCATAGACAACACGTCTTATAACCTTCCTTTTCTTGCCCTACTTTGTGAATGTCACATACAAAAAAAATTTCCCTCTCAAATGCCGAATATCGCTTCTCTCTATGCCACCAACTGTTGGACCCTTCAGCTACTTATGGTGTCATCAAGTTCTCCGATTGAACGCCGTATGAATTCCACCGTAAGTTCATTGGCTTGAACAGGCAGCTTCAACTCCCAACCAATGCTCAAAAACTCTGTCCACTGACTTCAATTGGTGTGACCAGGGTGCCATTACTGGGGTCAAAAACCCGTCAAAAACCAGGTATTTTGTATACAAAATTCCATTTAAATAACTAAATTTTAGAAAAAAAAAAGACTAAAATTTGATTTTGCTGTAAGAAGCATGTGGGTCGTCCTGGTCTTTTAGTACAACTGGGGCGCTAGAAGGGCTGCAAGCATCCTGGAGATTCTT
This sequence comes from Boswellia sacra, assembly GCA_013180625.2. NCBI lineage: Eukaryota > Viridiplantae > Streptophyta > Magnoliopsida > Sapindales > Burseraceae > Boswellia > Boswellia sacra. The sequence continues at coordinate 12,190 of SNVD02012242.1, read as the reverse complement.
TTGGTCTCTTGAAGAAGACCCTGTCTAAGAGAACGGCGGGGCAATACAGGGACGTGAAGTGAAGAGGAAGGCGGGATTGAGAAGTATCTTTGGGAGAGAAATTTTGTTTTGATTGTAGTGGTGATATTTCCGATGGAGAGTCATGGTGGCGATGGAAGTGGTGTGAATGAGGCATGGTTGATAAATGGGTGGCAGATAAGGTGTTCGATAAAATTTCCAAAACAAAAATTAAAAACAAATGGAAATTGTAACACCTAGTTCGAACGACCAAAGATTCTCGATAGCATTTTATCTTCATCTTTTTTTTCTTTTTCTTTTTTTAATCTTTTTCTCAACCATTACAAATGGTGATAGTTGGATTGTTTTCATGGGTTTGGCGATTGCTGCAATTTTTTTTTCTTTTTCTAAATCTGTGCATTTGGTAGGACATTTGAATCACAAATCAATGCTTTTGGTAGTGGGGTCGACTACTTGCTTAAGGGTTGTTGGTATTATGGATGTGAGGTAGCCAATCTGCATTCACTTCCCATTAGGTGGCGTGCTTTTTCTTTGGGTTCATATTTTTTTTTGGGTTTATTGGCTTAATTTAGAGTGCAAAGGGGCCAAGTGAAGTTCTAGGTAGAAAAAAGTTTCATTTATGCTTTGTCTTGTTTTTGGATATGGAGTCATTTTTATCTTTCTATCTTTTGTTGTCTATAAAATAGATCCTTCTTCTTAATATATTTTATAATTGGTTGTCACACTTTTGACGAGATTAAGTGGCTAGCATGAAATGCAAATGAATCAAATATTCCTGTGCGTTGGTGGTGGGTTGTGGTTCTTTACGCCTTTCCTTTGTTGAACTCTCTTTTCTCCCTTCCTCTCTCTTGGCTAAAATTATTCAATCCTTTTGGAAGGATTAGAACCTGGCCTTAGCTCTTCACCCATACTTGCTAGCAGAGAATATGCCACTTGACGAGATGTTTGTTTGCATTTTTTTTACATCATTATCATCTCATAAGCACTTATATTTATTTAGAGGTATGTCTTTATATGCATTCCTTGTAGATACATTAATTTAGACTTAGCAGTCTATTCTGTTGGATGACAACTAGTGGTTTATTTGTCTTAAAAAGTGTTGATAAGAACTATAAATATTCCTTTAGAATGTTTAGTACATTATCGTAGCTCAGTCTGGGGTCTCTTGCAAAATTTATTCATACATTTTAGTGCAGTTGTGGATAGTATGTCGATAAAAATATAAATTTTTTGGTATATTTTGGGTTTAAACAATCCTCTACCTCTTTATCTTCAGGTTGTTAGTAAAAATTATACAAGGCTTTAGCATGCTTCATTGTCAGAGGAACTTTACCCCTATATAGAAACCGTGTTTAGCAATTCCAGTCAGGTAACCTTTAATTTGAACTTCTCTTTAGGCTAATGAATGATATGTAATATTCTGCTCGTCTTGTGGTCATATTGTTAATGCTATAGTTTTATTTTATGATTGAATAACATAGTTTCATGTATATTAATATTAATTGGTAGTTTATGTTGACCAGTTTCAATTTAAATATTTGATATGGTTTTCCTATAAATAAATATTAGTATGCAAGCTAGTAGAAAACGCAACTTATATCAAATTTTAAATGGTTATATGGTTTGTGAGATGGTTAGTTTATAAATAAATCTCAATTTGGTGAAGTGGTACCTCACATCTATCATAACACTTTCTTTTCGTTTCTTCAATTATTTCCAATTTTTCTCACTTTAAAATCATTTGCCTTTTCGTGAATATAGGGAACAAAGAGTTCTTGGATTTGACAGATTTTTGTTGGCACAAAATCCTTTATATTCAAACTCAAATTATTATTCAAATAAATATTGAGTCAATATTTATCAGGACATATATGCCAAATTGGTAATTGTAGACCATTCAAAACAAAAACAGATTATAATAACTAAAATTGCAGGACTACCCAGGAGTCAAATCATGAGATGGTTAACACTATCCAGGACAGTTTAAGTAGCATTACCATTGCTTTGGTAGGCTTGGCTTGGTACATATCTAATCTTTCCTATTTATTAAGGGTAAATTTAAACTATGCTGAAATAAACCATCAATCACACACCTCCTGAATATATTGTATTGTTCACTGCTTGACAAGTTGGCAAGAGCATGTCACACACTTGTCTCTTTCTTTCATTGCATGCAGGTTTAACCACTGACTGTTGGCTACAATGCCTATTGATGTCGTGGTTTGCAATGAACTTCTGCACAAAGTTTATGAAATTGAATGAGTGTTAGTTTGGAAACACCACATTGATAGAAGGGCATTTTTTTTTGGTCGAAGGTACGAGCTCTGGAAACACTTCACTGCCAGCCTGTTCGCTTTCGATTGTTGGACAGGTAAATTGCTCTAAATTCTTATATAATACTTTGATTTAATCGGTATGATATATCACGGGCTGGTCTGTTGCTGCTCGGCTTTGCTAGTGGCTCTTTCAATAATCATGCAATTTATTATTGGGGATTATGGACAGTAGCTAAGCGAGCAAGCAGCAGCTCTCCTCACTGACTACCATTTTGTCGCGAGAAAATCAGGGTTTCCATGCGTTTATTGACTAGTCCAAGCTCCGTAAGGTGACGAGAAAAAAGAGAGACACTACCCTTTAGCCTTCGAAGAACGATTGATATTTTACATATATTTTCCTGATATATTTTACGATAGTGCATATATTTTCCTGCGTCTTGTGGCTATACTTTACATATGTTTTGAGATTAGTTTTGCAGAGCTTCAAAGGTTTGAACACATGACAAAAGGTGATGGGACACTAATTAAACTTTTTGGTGGTTGGAGATTGGGGCAGGAAGATTGAGGCAGGAAGGGAACAGTCAAATGACAAATCATTGAAACCAGATAATTTTGCTAGTCTTAGAGGTAGCTTCTTCTGGCATCTTGAAACTATATTAGGTTACCCGATACTATGACAATGCATATATTGGCTAAATATGTCATGTTGTCCAGAGCAACTAGGTTAATCTCAATTGTATAGAGTGATTACATGGTAGAGGCCCTTTGTACCCAATGATTTATTTATTTTTTTATTCTTGGTAGTTGTGGTGGACCACTTGTTCATCTTACAGTTTTGCACTTTCTTTTTCATGCCAATAAAATTTAAACTATTTTTTATAAACAATGAGTGGAAGAAAAGACCAGGCCAATTGAAATCCAGATGTTATTGCAACTTTATCTCCATGTAGTTATTAGTTTACATGTGGTGTTTCTCTGTTCTATTTCTTCAAGCACTCTCATGATCATCGTTTTCGTAATTTATATGGTTATATTTCTCTATCATGTGTATTATGCAGCGCTTCCTCTGAAGCTGGAGAAGAGAATTGCTGAAGTTCCAATTAATTCCAAGGAGTTGGGATTTACTAAGCCAGGGCCTTACATCTATGAACTACTTGCTGATCTGAATATCATACAAGAAACTGCCTCAGAGCTCATTGATACAATCGAGGAAGGTGTTGAACTTCTTTGGGAAGACAAGATGCAGAAGGGAATGGACACTTCCTGCAGGCTAGAAAGCATTAGAGACATCCTCAATATAATCTTTAGAGATGAAGGGATAGCTCATTCAGAATTTTATCGTGTAAGTTCTAAACTCGTGAATGTTTTACTTATGACATGCCAACTTCAGAATTGTGTTTCTTTTCTATTGATATTGTTCTTTAATGAATTACGTATCTGAATTTGAACCTTTTACTTTCCATTTTAGGTTCATGTGTAGGAAGCTGAAGTTAATGCTGCTGACGTTTTAAAAGGTAATTTACATCCAGCATTAGTTTGATAATCGTGAAGACCAGTTTGTTTCTTGCGCTTAACATGGATTTCATCTCGTCTTTTTTCATATTCTCCTGATTTTGCTTATTAATCTTTCAGAAATGCTAACAGACTCAAAACATAACTATGATTATTGAGGGGTGTTGCCTCGAAGTGCTTATCAAGAAAATTACTAGATATCAAGAAATTTCAAAATCAATAAATCAATTTAAAGGACATTTTCTTGAATTAACTCAAATTAATTTGGATAGAATTTAATCAAATTTTATATGGCATGATCACAATAGGATCTGGAATCGGCATTGAGAGAGTCAACTGCAAAGTGGAAAATCGTTGTTGTTCACCATGCAATTAGAAGTGCTGGGTATCACGGCGAGGCTAAAGACAGGCTTCTCCCTACGATCAAGGTGAAAATCCTTTTGACATGTTAATTAAAAAAAAATCCTTTTTTTTTAATTTAATGAATTGGCTTGGCCAATTTGCTCCCCTCTGATTATTCTTTTCATGTGGCCAATTTCTTTTTTCTTTCTTTGATATTGAATCAATTGGTTGTATGACCAATCTATTGTAAGGATTAGAAAATGGAAATAAATAAAGAAAAAGGAGACAGGAGATAGAGCAGTTTACATCTGCAACGTTCTTTAGGGCTTCGTATTTTAGGGATTAAGTAGTGATGATATATCATCGGAAATACTAAATTTTTTTTTTGTACAAAAGCAATATTAATTTAATGAATCTTTTGTACAAAAGCAATCTTATACGTTAGGTGAAGAAATTTTTTTCTTGATACGATAGTGCATATATGTGCACTACTTAAAGATTGATGCTAGGTGAACATCTTTTTTTTTTTTTTTTGGGTGGTCTGTGTATTATGTCTTTCTCATCTAAAAGTATCTGGTGCAATGGTTGTACTTGTGCAATGGTTGTACTTGTGAAAATTTTGGTGGATATTGAGCTATTTTTGCTATTTGTTGATTAATTTAGTTATATATAAGCAATTTAGTGGATGGGATGGAGTTGTTATACTTGACCTTCATGAAAATAATGGATTAATGGATTTTTTTAAGTTAGCTTTGTTATTAAAAGTTCTAGTAATCATACTATTTTCTTATGTTTCCTGCAGTTAAATGAACCAAATTATGTAAAATTTCACATATAATTATATATCATACTTCGCATTGGCTTTGCCTCCTTTCTCCTTCTCTTCTCAACGCACACATTCCTGGGGTTTGAATCGAGGGATTTTGGGTTTTGTAGTATTAGTTAGGGATTTTGGATTTCTGGGTCAGCTTGGTTTGGAATAGTGATTAATAGGTTAGCTCATGATACACCATGTTGCTCTCGTTTGACAGCAACATGGTGTATCATGAGCTGACTGATTTAAGGTTTTAGGCATGACAAATTGTTGTTTTGAAATGTGATTTTACAAAACGCTAGAATATTGGTATGTAATGAATGTTTACTGTTTTAGGTTCTGGAATTGATGAAAACGTGCATTCTGTCAACCTTGTGGTCTGGGAAATTAGGTGAGGTCATCAGGAGTGCCTCAGTAAGATGTCTGCCTTCCTATTTGGCTGCAAAATTCAGCACAGAAAAGTCTGCATGAGTGGGAAGGGAGAGAGTTGTTGATGGAAATCGCGACCAGCTGTCATGGCAGTATAATAGTTCATAGTTGAGATCTTTATCTTTTTACCTCACCTCTGTTTTCTTTGTATGAAGAAAGTTCCTATCTTATATCCTGTGTTTGCCACAAAGTCTATGATTATGATGATTGTTGTAAAACCTTGTCAAGATATTAAGTGAATTTGTAGTGGTGGAGCTTATATATCTCTATAGGAACCTAAATTGTTCTAAGACAGTATTGTATTTGATGTGTGTTTTGATTACTCTTGACTCTGGATGTCGGATTATGCTACTATTAATCTCTCCAATTGAGTTTCAATTCTTTATTCTTTATCTCAGAAGAAATAGATAAGTATATAATTAATTACTATTTGTTGCCCTTGGGCACCTTTGACTTATTGAATTTGATATGAATTCTCAATTTTGTCTCACTAGAACTGGAAGTAGACTTTTTACGGCAGGCCACCAGTCCGCGGTAAATAATTTTACGTCAGCTTTTTACGGCGGGCCATAAGTCCGGGGTAAATAACATGTCAACTTTGGCCCGCGGTAAATAATACAACAGCTTTTCACGACAGGTTATCTACTCGCGATAAAAAGTTTTACTCAAGACCTCGAATTTCTATAGCAGTCATTATAACCGCGGTAAAAATTTTTTGCGATGGGTCAAAACTGCGGTAAAAAATAAAATAAGTTTTTATGACGTTATTTTATACGGCGGGCTAAAACCGTCGTGTGCTCGTCGTAGAAGGCTTTTTATTGTAATTTTGGCCCGTCATAAAAAGTATATTTTCTTGGAATGCTAGAAATTGAAAAAGAAGGAAAGAATCTATATACCTTGCATCTGGTACAGTCAATCATTATAACGGAGACTCAACCCCCCTAGGAAATATTTTGAAACAGCATCTTTGAAAAGGTAGAAAACAATTAAGGGCATCTTTAACTTGAGTAAAACTTTTGGATCCTGCAACTTGATTTCCGCGAAGTTCATTAACAAATTAATTACGATCGGTGGCCTTTCAAAGAGGTCAAGTTGGCAAATTTGCTCGAAGTCTCGTCCAGAAATTTGGTGTTATCCTAACACAACCCAAATAACTCTAATAAAATTTCAAATCAAAAGCAATCCGTATATTTTGTGTTGACGGGTTGGCTTATCGGGTTATGAATAATTTACACATGAGCTTGACCATTCAGTTTTTTCTCATCTAGTGATGTATAACTTACCTGCCCCATGGACTTTTTCTCGAGGGCAGGGCTGATGCATTGACCTTGACGGAGAAAATGTATGCAGGCACTGCCTTTTTGACCCGCCCGCCCCTAACCGTGTTCTTCTCCTTCGGGATTTGTCAATTGTGATAACGCTTAATTTTCCTTTGTCTTTGGGGTTATTAGTGATAACGCATAGGACTCAACTCGCATTCGCGTATCTGCAAAACTGAGATCAGCCTTGCCTTGGTATCAGTTCAAGTTTGATTCAGTGTTTTACATTAATTTCAACCTCACAAATTTCAATGTAATTTGCATATTTTTTTAAAGATTAATATAACAGCCTAAAGCTAGAGTAATCTCAACAAGCTGTTAGTGATGCAGCCGTAGGGATGGCAATAATTTTTTATATGGACTACGGACCGTCGCCTATACGAGAATAAAAAGAGTAATTGTCTGGGAATGAGAATAAAATTAAATCATCACGGTTTCTGCCCCGACCTGAATCCCCAAAGTTAAAATAAAATAGTAAATTTAACAACAATCAAATTCCAACTTTATTACATATATATTATTCTACATCTTACAAAATTTAAGTTGTAAGTAATGTACTTAATTTATATGTATGGATTGTAATTAGAAAATTGTTTTCATTAAACTTTATGGTGGTGCAAGTCCTTGTATGTAATTAGGATATCGGACTTGAGACTTCTAAATTTGTACTCGAATTATAAAAGCTTTACTTAATTTGTGTATGACATATAATATTAAATTAGTCTATTTTGTTTAAATTTCGGAGTGACTGCGTCATATATATATTTTTGGGTCATAATGTTTTAGAATGTAAAAGACCTATAAAACCTGTAGTAACACATTAATATTATTTGGAAATTCAAAAAAGGACTTTGGTTCAAATAGAAACAAAAAAAAAGTACTCCACGAATAGTTTACCTTGAACCTCCAAAAGAATTGGTGAAATAAGCCAATATCCCATTAATCAAAAGAACTGTACTATAATTTCAACCATTATATAATTCAAACTCTATAATTTGATGTCACAATTTATAAGATAAAAATTTACCAAAGGAGGAAAAAATAAAAAAAAAAGTTACATATCTAATAAGATTTTACAATATAATATGTCACATTATATTATAAAATTTGAGTTATTAGTAAAATAAAAAACAAACAAAACAACGGGATATCTCACCTTTAACTTACTCCATTAATAACTTATCAGCTATGACTATTGAAAGCCCAATTTTTACCGCATCATCCTAAAGGTAATTAAAAAATTTAACTTCAAAGATTTTTCTCTTCAAACCCGCAACTTGTAGCTGATGGTTGCTTATTTAAATGTCTTGCTGCTAGTCATTTATTTTTACACTTCCACCTAATTTATTTAGGTTATGGGGTTAGTTTTTCTTTTTTCCTTTTTCTTTTAATGCTATTCTTTTAAGATTTGCTCAAGTCCCAACTCCCATATTTTCATTAAGTGATGCGTTCGAAACTAGCAAGTATACTAGTCGCACAAGTAATAAAGTGATAAGTAGATATCGTTCCCACGAGGATTGATTCTAATTGAATTCGTTATTTTCCAGCAACGATAAACTAAACAGGGGGGGTTTTGTTGAATGATTAACTAAATGAAATAAGAATGCAAATTAAGAATAACAAAACAGAAGTTAATTTGAATGAAAGATCAATGAGAGACACTTGGTTAAGGGTTTTTTCTCTGCCACAAGATATGAATTTGTGAATTAACATAGAATTGTAATCCAATTACAGCATTGAAGTTATCAACCGTAGATAACAACAAGCTCTGTTATCCCAATCTTTCCTTACTTTGTTGTTAAATAAAACAAGCTCTTTATTTAATCTCTATCCATTAAACAACCTAGAACAAGCTCTCTAAGTTTAATTCAATAGAAGCATTACGATGAGAAAGATAGGTTGATCTAAGCAATAATCACACAAGTTCGGATTATTTAACCTAGGTTGTATTTTCCAATTGCAATCTCTGATCACAATTTTGCTACTAATGATTGGAAATTCATGACAATTACGGATCAAGATTTCTAATCTAGCAATAGACAACAACAGATTATATTCAGTTGGCCATTCCAAATACAATCAGTAAGCAATCATAAGCATTAGATATGGGAAAATACAAGCAACTTCAATTAGAGAATTGGATAACAATTTCTTACACAATCAACTCACAAAATCCATATCAAGGGCTTTGAAATCACCCTCAACCAATTCAGATTTAGTTACACATATTCAATCAGAATAACAAATACAATACAGAGAAATTCCAGAATTGAAAAGGAAAGAAAGAACTTAGCAAATTCTTTGAAAATCTTCTTTGTAGATGAATCTTCTTGGAATTGTAGTTCCTCCTCTTTCAAAATCTTCTTTCTCCTTCAAGAACTCCAAGGGATGAGAGAAATCCAGAAATGCAGCCTCCTCCCACGTTTTCCCCTCTTCAAGTTATGAAAATAAAACCCTAAAATGTGTTTAAATACTCTGCTACAGTAACTGCTACAGTGTCCCGTATTATACATGCTACAGTGATTTGTGGAATTACATTTCTACACTTCTCACACTGTTTTGATTACAACTTTCGGTACACTGAATGGATTTATAAACCGTAAATTTCTCCAAAAATAGACTTCGAGAGCTTTTCAACGGTATATGATATGTCATCGGGTTCATTGTATATCAATACAATTAAATCCGAGAAGATGGTTGACTAGCAGAGGTGAAAATGAAGGGTTTACTCCATTTTTGTGCAAGTTGCTCCAAAACTCCTACAAACATCAAAACCACACAAAAACATAAAAATACCAAGGAATATAGCAAAGAAACATGGACGAATTGATATGAAAATGATATATAAATAGACACTTATCAAATTCCCCCACACTTAGACTTTGCTAGTCCTCGAGCAACTACGACAATGTGAAATAAAACTAAACCGAAACAGAATCAAAAAAAATTAAAACACACAAATGCTTCATCTTGCAAATAGGCCTCAAAGATTGTACTTAATTATAACCCAAGGAAAACTTCAAAATAATGCACTTGATCAAGAATTTTATCTCAAAGATTAGTTTCGCTTCACTTCAATTCCTCAAGTGTGTGTGTGTAGAGCCATTCTCACCTAATCACTTGTAACCCGGATGAGTTTATGCATAAAAATGAATCATATTTAATATTGAAGATGTGTGTATAAATGAACTCCATAGGCTTGCTTTTCAAGTCACTCTCCACTAATGTAGACATGCACAACACCAAGGATCAAGTAGGACTTTATTAAGCTTGTAACGTTTGGCTTGGGTGAAGGTATGATAAAGGATAATAATTTGGCTCAAATCACCCACAAACACATAAATCATTCAAGACTATGTAGAGCTCAACCCTATAACACAACTTCATTTCAATTCACCAGGTTACTCCCCCAAACTTATTTAGAACACTCAATCTTTTTTTTTTTTTTTTGCAGAAAACAAAAGAAAACTACACCCCCACACTTTGTTGTTTCATTCTTTTCAAGAACACTTAAGGGTATAGATCTCTTATTCTTCTTCTTTTGTTCTCTTTTTTTTTTCTTTTTTTCTCTTTTTTTTTCTTTTTTTCTCTTTTTTATTACACTTCCCCTCCCCCACACTTAAACAACACATTGTCCTCAATGTGTAAGTACGTGGACGATAAGTACAGATTGGCTTTTTTTTTTTTTTTACCAACACAATAGGACTCACTTGCATTGCTCATGACACATCCCAACCTCCTCTAACTTCCCAAAACCAGAACATAGCTCAAAATTTAATTGTGAATGATCTACATGCTCATAGGTAAGGGATAAACTGTTTGGAACAAATTCATTTGAGGTTAGGAAATCTTTTAGTGAGTTAACAAAGAAAAAGGCTTACAAAGGCTCAAAGGGGTAACTAGGGATCAATTTCAGTCAAGGTTGGCTATTAAGGCTCAAACGGTCCAAAGATGGACCTAAATCATTTCCCCAATGTTGCACGGCCTAGGATTTCGCCTTGAGTGACCATCAAACAAGTTCTAGAATTCATTGAAATCTGAAAAAACATTTAAATTACATAAACTTTCTCTAAGTGAACAAATAACTCAGTGATAATAGCTCAGTGCTCAATGTTGCGCAAGGAATCAAAAGCAAAGCGAAAACCAATAAACATTTCAAGCACACAGATCCATGCATCATTTATCATTTTCCAAGAGTTATTCTTAATTCAATCATTATCTTATCATCGACCCACAAAATGCAAGAAAAGAGGTACGTGGCGTTGTTACACCTGAGTCAAGATTGTATATTTCAACAATCCTTAGGACCAGTAGCCCGCAGACTTAAGGTTTCCAGCCTATATACCTTTATTATGAAAGAACAAAACAAGAAACAAGACACTTCAAACAACATGAAATAAACAAACTACAGATTTATTGAGAGAGAATGCGTTTCAAGAGTTAAGATATTCTGCCATTCTCAGGTTTTTTCAAGAGTTAAGAAAACCCCATATTCTGTCATTCTCAGGTTTTTCCACAATGTTTTTTTTTTCGAATCGAAACTGATAAAGAAAAAAACACAAACAACTCGAAATTACATAAAACTAAACTTACTCAGAAAATAATAAAGTCCAACAAATCAGTAAACACAAACAAGTCAGTTAGAATGGGTCTAAAAAGTTTAGAAGTTAGCCTCCTTATTCAGCCATTATGGATTAAAGAAATCCAGAATGCGTTTCAAGAGAACTTGAACTTTTAAAGCCACCACTCTAAAAGCCAAGATTAGAAAATATTACCTGGAAAAAGCTAAAAAGAAACGACATGAAAAATCTCAAATAAATACACTAAAAATAAAGCAAACAAAAACGAAGCAAACCAGCAAATAGAGATTACAGATGGAGGGTTAAATCCAGTTGATGCCTGTTGTTGCCTTCTCCAAACCAATTTATCCGAGCCATTGTTGGATCAGGTGAATAGACGAATTCTTGTAGTTTGTCAATTAACTCTCCTGCAGTTGAAGCTGTAACCAGCATTTGCCTTGCTGACGGTGAGATGAAATTGTTTTCTACAGCTTGATCAAGAAAGGACAACAAACCATCAAAAAAATTATTAACATTTAACAACCCAATGTGTTTCCGATGGATGTTTAGCTGTGCCCAAGAGGTGATTTGAAATATCTCCTCTAATGTACCATAACCACCCGGCAAAGCTATAAATGCATCGGACTTAACAAACATATGTGCAATACGCTCATGCATACTAGAGACCTGTAACTCTTCCCCGATGGTGTTGCCTACGATATCTCGTACAGCTAATGGTTTAGGGATAATGCCGAGAACCTTGCTTCCTCTTAAGGATGCAGCTGTCGATACACACCCCATTAACCCAAGACTACGCCCTCCATAAATCAAATGAATACCCCTCGCAGCTAATGTCCTACCAAGATCAAGAGCTGCCGTTGTAAACTCTCCATCTTTACCAAATTGCGATTCACAAAATAC
>SNVD02012240.1:0-65446 GCA_013180625.2 Boswellia sacra | reverse complement strand
CGAACCACGTAAATTGAGTTTGCACTCTCTCTATCCATTTCCTCTTTACATTTACTTGCACTTGTGATTGTTCATCATTATTATTCTTTTGATTGCATCTTTGATAAATTCAAATTTCATCTTCTTCACCTTTATTTTCAAAAAAAGAGTGAACTAATTTTGATCTTTCAAGAAAAGTTTTCTAAATCCGTTTTGATAAATAAAAACCCAATTCACCCCCCCTCTTGGGTTGCCATGCCTGGGTCAACAGTTTCCACAAGTTGAGTAGTCTCTTGTAGTGCAGCTTTACATTCAACACCAGCTGACTCACCAATCTGCACAAAAAGGGGGAAGATTGGATTATGAGTAATTTTTCAAACAAACTTAAGCTCAAAGTAAAGAAACTCCTGGAACATGTAAACTGAAATTTAGAATAATCAGGAACAGTGTACAAGACATATCCTCTCGGTACAAGTGGATGAATAGATTCACTCTACTTGCTGATCAAATTCGGTGTAGTTGTAAACAGCAAGAACAACTACAGAACTTGCAATACTTCCACACATTAAATGAGGAAACTTCAGACGAAACCAAGCACTAAGAGCTCCAGAGTACGAAACACCAAACAGAAGCAAGTAGTTCACAAGCAAGTAACTCAGAGACTGTGAGTGTTAGAACTAAGTTTACACTGTAAGTTTCAATAACCACAAACAGAAGCCAATGAATGATTCTTCATGCTAACTTTGTTCAAAAAGTTGACAGATATTAGATACCAAACTCACCACACTGGAACTACGGGTAGACTGTGAAGCTAAATAACCTTGCTTGAACTACTTTTCGTATGCATTTGGCGTTTCATTACAGGATCATGGTACCAAAGAACCATTGTTTGTGACATCCATAAAAGGTGTAATGGTAATACTCTTTTTTTCGTTTTTGTATAGCGATCAACCTTAACTGCAAGATAGTCTCCATTGCTTTGCCAGTACATCTTACAGTCACTAACACTAAAAAGATTCTTCTGTCTCAACTCATGCTTACTAGGGATTTGAACAAGACTCACCTAGGAGATAGATAAAAGATGATTAGCATAAGAACATATGTATATGATAAGAAGGCAATCCCATATTCAGAAACTCACCCTAGCAGGTTGGTTTCCACCACCAAATTCAGGAACAAAAAGTGTAAGAATAGGATCAGTTGGCGACCAACTGAAGTCCACAACATTTTCAACCTTCAAAGATTTCTTATCAATAAGGGTAAAGGTCTCGGTTTCATAGACAGAGATCATATTTTTCCCAAGTTTGGCAAAATACTTGTCCTTTCCACCAGCCCATCTGGAAAATTGCACATACCAATGTGTTAGTGAGAAAGATATATGAAAGCCAAAAAAAAAAAAAAAAAGAAGAGGTTGTTCACAAGCCCAACTTTATCGATCAGAAAGAGCAATCACCTGAAAACAGGCCATGACACGCCTGCAACACCCCCAGTTCCTCCAACTGCATATTCATCGGCACTTCCTTTAAAATCTCTCATCACTTTCCCAGTTCTCACATCAAAGATATTTATCACAACCCTCTAAATATCAAATTCAGTCCACATCAGGAATGGCTCAGATCCAAGAACAAAGAACAAACGACAAAAATAAGACAAAATAAACAAAGTAGAAACATCTTACATTTGCATCACGAGGATTGCTTGGTTTGTGGCTGCTGTAGGTAACCAAATATTTCTCACAAGGGGAAAAATCAATCAGTTTAACCAGTGATTATGCAAGTTAGACTCTAAAGATCTAGAGATGAGAAGGCTATATAAAATGTCAAACAAGAACCAAAAATTAACTTGAGGATGAGCATAACGCATCAGCCGATTGAAAGTAGTAGCACCTCCCCATACAGTAGCACCCTGCCTGTGAACTGTTGCCAGGTAAGTCCCCAATGGGGACCACTGCACAAAACTTTCAGTCCAGTACTGCAAAGAGAAACCGCTATAGTCATTCATCAAAGCACTACTATTAAAAAGAAACAGTGACTAACTTATCTAGCATTACAAGGACAATTTTGAGATAATATAAATTGAGCAATTGGGCTTATTATGTTATAATGTCAAGTAATTTTCGGTGCACTCACAGTACGCTTGTAAACAGGCTCAGGCTTCAAATGTCTTGCATCATTCCACAAAACCTGAGTATCAGAGCCTGCACGAATCACAAACTGATCTCGAGCTTTTTCATCAGTAAGCCATTGTTGGAGATTCTCCTGAAATCACATATAAGTTAATAATGTCAGAAGCAAGAATGGCTTATTCAGTACGTCAAAATTAATAACTAGGCAATTCCAAAAAGAGTATTACCATTATACCTAGACAATATACAAGAACTTTTGAACCTTAAAATAGTTTCAAAACAGTTATTCTACAATTCGCATAAAAGGTGTTATCAGTTTCTAGTCACCCAAAGGCTCCTCCCAGCCAAAAAATACAAGAATTTAAAAATAAATAAACCCTATGAAATTGTAAATTCATGCATTGTAGTCAATCTTTGGTCTTAATAGTACATTTTGTACTAGGAAAGAAATGGAATCTCAGACCACAGTAGCAGAAGAGAATTACAAGCACAATAATTTACCAAGAGTAATATTATCTGGCCACTTCAAAGTAAAAACAAATAGAGTGAACCAGAATTTTGACTATAGTTTATGAGAATTGGTTTAATGTTATCAATGAGTGAACTAACGGGAAATTTCACATTTGCCATTAACATTTTAGACAATATAGAGAGCAAAAAATACCACAATCATGACAACCAAAGGACAGGTGATCCTAAAAAAAAAACTACATACAGGCTGAGCACAAATAAATAAATACATAATTGCTCAGAATAGTTAATATTCACGAGCTAGAAAACAATTAACATTACTCTACCAAGTTATTCACAATCTCAGTCCAGAAAAAGTATACCAGCAGACCACAATAAAAATAAAAATTACCTAATTAACCAAATCAACCACAATTTAAGCAATCCAATGTGATTAAGCAGTTAAATTACTTAGATGTTAGAGCCGGGGTTCCTAGCTGCTAATGCAAAGTTTGACGAAAGAGTCATATCTACAAGTCATACAAGAGTCTTACTTGGAGGCGTGAAGGAAGGTGCTGCGACATCGAGCTGGAGCTGTGGTCTGCGTGGAGGTCCTACGATATCGAGCTAGAGGCGTGGCTGTCTTGCAACAGTGACCTGGAGACGTGGCGGTCCTGCGACAACGAGTTGGAGACATGGCGGTCTTGCGACAGCAAGCTGGAGGTGTGGAGTTGCTGTGCCTGCGATGCTGGAGTTGCGATGGCAAAGGTGCTCCAGTGCTGAAGCTTCGACGGTGATCTAAAGCCGTGGAGGTACTGCGAGCCTGCGACGGACACTGGAAGGAGCTGCGGATGGCCGAGTGGTCTGACGGTGGTGCTTCGGTTTAGGGATTTAAACAAGAAGGAAGGAGACGGCCGGGAAGGGAATATGGTTTAGGTATTATGAATTATTATGTTTATATAGTCTAGTAAAATTACGTGGTTTTCTAAAACATTATAATTTATCATAATCACCCCTAAAAAGTATTTGTAAGTTTAAATATTTTAATTTTTTTCATATAAATTCTAATTCTGTGCGGGGCGGGGCGGGTCAAACAGGGCTGAAGGGTGGACCTGGGCCCGGACCCGCCCCGAACGGGTTAATAGTTTTATAGACCCAAACCCGCCCCTAAATTTTACATAAATTTTAGAATTCACATACTTATCACAATTTAAAAAATGTGATAAATATGTGATTGAATAAAGATAAATATGACAAATATGATAAATAAATGGGTTTGACTTCTAAACCAATGTTATACTTCTCATTTTTTTAAAAAACTGCCAAATAAAAAAAATACAAAGTGACAAATATGAAAGATATTCTTGTAGTGAGGTATGTCATTTAGGTTCATTTTAGTTATATGAATTATATTTGTTTCATTAACAATATTTATACTACTTCTTGTAAATAGGTTCAAGCATCCAACGTGCCAATCACCATATGTCTACAACAGATCAAGGTTCCTAACTACACTTGTGTCGGTAAGGAAGAACCATATGACATCTAGAAAGGATCCAAGCATTTGATGTGCCAAGGATTGTCTACAATGGATCAAGACCTCCACTTTACGAGTGGTGTCAAAATTGATTAGAGAAATAAATATAAATAATATAAAATAAAAAACAAAAGATTATGATTATAAAGCACATGTCAAGGGTTAAAAAATCATTATTCTTATATCAAGGGTTTCACCATTTCACCTTACCAAAAGAGAATTTAGCAAGACATTATAAAAGAAAGAAAAGAAATTATAAGAAAAAGAAAATTCGTTAATAACATTAAAACACAAGAGAGAAAAACACAATAACAAGAGATCCCAGCCAAGGCCAAGATGCCCTAATGGGTCACAAGGCACCTCTATTTATAGATATATTCAGGGGCAAACTTGTCAAATTACAAAGGGACAAAAGTCAAATATATTGTTGACAATTGGGATCATCATGTGCACCGACTTTGACCACCGATTTCGGCACTGAATTACTTAGAATTTTGATCACATGTCTTCATAAACATTATAGATATTTCTCTCAACTTTCTAGACCATCTTGATTTATACAATTTGGATATGTATATCAAGAGTGTTAGCCCTAAGGCTACATGATAATTTTGATGATAACAATACACATTGATTAATTAAGATTTACTAACATGTTTATTTATGTGCAAGAGTAAGATCATTGAAATAATTATAAAATCAAGAAGAGGCTTATTAAAATGAAGTGTTGAAGCTAAGGAGAAGACTACATGTTAAAGGCACCAAAGTTTAAGAACAAGGTTTGATTCAAGGAATATGACATATGAGTAATGTTTAATCAATTGGTCATATATTTCTCTACAAATGTCCCAATGATGTGATTCTTAATCCTTTGGAAAGCTTACTCAATTTATAACATTTTATATGTTTTAAAGAAATTCAAATTTCAAGTGTAAGGTCGTCCAAATCATCATGCAAGTTGAAAGACAAATAGAAGCAACTGACATGAGCACCGAATACTCTTTTGGACATATCTTGAGCTAGAAATATCCAAATCACTTGATTCTTATGGCATTGGAAAGCTGACTTAATGAGGAAAATTTCATATTTTTTGAATAAATTCAAATTTCAAATAGAAGGCCGACATAATTGACATGAAATTCGGTGGACTGATACAAGAAAGAAAAATCAACTCACATGAGCACCAAATGGTCTTTTGGCCATATCTTACGATAGAGATATCCAAATTCTTTGATTCTTAATGTTTTGGAAATATTATTCAAATATGAAGATCTTTTATGTTTTGAAGAAATTCAAATTTCAAACGGAATTCTGACAGAATTATCATTCAATTCGGTGGATTGACACAAGGAAGAAAAATCAAGTCACATGAGCACCGAATGGTGTTTTGGCCATATCTTGAGCTACAGATATCCAAATGACTTGGTTCTTGATGCGTTGGAAAGCTTATTCAAATGTGCAGATCTTTTATGTTTTATAGATTTTCAAATTTCAAACGGAACATTGACAAAATGGCAGACAAGATTACGGTTTTTATGGTGGGCAGAAAATTTGGAGTTGGTGTCTTCACTTGATTAAGTTCATCCCATTTGCCTATAAAAGGAGCCCTTCTCCCATGCATTCAAAAAGAGCAAGAGAAGCATATATCAAGCAAAAAACAAGAGAAATATCAAGTCTAGAGAGCTTTTATATTTTTTATCTACTCTTTGAATTGTACTTTTGTTGTAAAAATTATCCTTGTTCTTGTATTGTGGTGAGAGTGAGATATTCTTGTAAAGGATAATAGTTATCCTTGAGAGAACTCTTGTTGTGTGTTATCAAGAGTTGAAGGAAGTTTCCTTGGTGAGGTTGTTCATCAAGAAGAACTCTTGGTTTGGTGTTATCAAGGGTTGAAGGAAGTTGCCTTGGTGAGGTTGTTCATCAAGAAGAACTCTTGGTGTGGTGTTATCAAGGGTTGAAGAAAGTGCCTTGGTGAGGTTGTTCATCAAGAAGAACTCTTGGTGTGGTGTTATCAAGGGTTGAAGGAAGTTGCCTTGGTGAGGTTGTTAATCAAGAAGAACTCTTGGTGTGGTGTTATCAAGGGTTGGATGAAAAAGTCTTGGTGAGGTTGTTCATCAAGCAAGTTGTAAAGATTTCTACATCTTAGTGGAAAGCCTAGCTCGTGGAGCTAGGAGCCCGTGGACGTAGGCAAGGTTTGCCGAACCACGTAAATTGAGTTTGCACTCTCTCTATCCCTTTCCTCCTTATATTTACTTGCACTTGTGATTGTTTATTTCTATTCTCTTGATTGTATTCTATTTTCATCTTCTTCACCTTTATTCTC
Source organism: Boswellia sacra (assembly GCA_013180625.2). Classification (NCBI taxonomy): domain Eukaryota; kingdom Viridiplantae; phylum Streptophyta; class Magnoliopsida; order Sapindales; family Burseraceae; genus Boswellia; species Boswellia sacra. The sequence goes on along the minus strand of SNVD02012240.1, from coordinate 59,032 downwards.
AAAGAAAGAGTTAAATAATTTTGATCTTTTAAGAAAAGTTTTCTAAATCCGTTTTTATAAATAAAAACCCAATTCACCCCCCCTCTTGGGTTGCCATACCTGGGTCAACAAAGAGATATAGTCAAAATACCGAGGCATGGTCACTTCAAGCCCCCTTTTGGTCCATTAAGAGCCCGAATTTGATGATGTTTGTGAAATACAACCTTGTGGATAATTTAATCAGCTTTCCAAAAAATCAAGATTTACACCATTCTGATCTATAAATAGAATGTTATGCCAATTTTACCGAACCTATAACAAAACCAAAATTAAGAGAAAGTTAATTCCAAAGATGCAAAGACTACAAATATGCTTAAGTTTAGGAATTTAATGACACTATTAATGCAATATGATGAATTAAGCTCTTATTAAGCATACATATTTAAGTGTTCATCACACCCTCCAACCAGCTTATTGCTAGTCCCAAGCAATTAAAGCGTTATTATTTATGAGTGATTTATCGATTTTTATATCCAAGGTGGTCATTATTGCACTCTCCTTGATTTTATCCAAATAAACAAACTCTTAACCGATTTTTTTCTTTTTTTAAATGACTCATATACCCTTCAATCAAGATATTAACAAACATTCTTTTTGTGCTCAGTCGACACATGACTATGGGGCTTATTAGAAAGAAGTCATATCAGTTCTAATATTTGTTAAGGCTAACAACCTTAGGCAAGGGGTATTCATTCATCATTAGTTTTTTTTATATATATATTTTTTTTCTTTTTTTTTTTTAAGAATGCATCTTTAATCCATGTAGCGAGCCTTAGGCTAATGACTCCCAGACCAGTTGGCCTTAAGGCATTAGGTGTTAAGACACCCCTACGAGCTTAACGACTCGAGTTGCCGATGCTTTATTTTTGCTTAGAAACTTGTGGATAGTGCAATGTTCAATCCCATTAAGCTTTCTCCTTAATCTATATAACGAGCTTTGGGCCAATAGCTCCCAAACCAGTTGTTCTTAGGGTATTAGGTGTTGAGGCACCCTTCGGGTTTAATTGCTCGAATCAAGGAGGTTACGAGACCAAACTTATCCACAATTGTCTTTCTTTTTGCTTTTTTCTTTCTTTCATTTTTTTTTGCTTTCACTTTTTTTTTTTTTTACTTTTCCTTTCCTTTTGTTGTTATCCTAAACAAAACAAAAGAACTCAAATATTGCAACATTTCATTTTGCAACCCACGATCATGCATCAAAGTATGCGTGTATGTGAAGAAAGGTTCATAAATACTTGCTTAACACATGAGCACACAGTTTATTAAATGATAAAGTTGTAAGAGTTCATAGATTTGAATAATTCAAAGTGAAATCAATAAGACCTCCTTGTTATAAAATTCAAAAATCAAAACTAAATAATATCAAGTAAGCTAAAATGAGTATTCAAAAATGCAAAATCAAAATAAAATGACAAATTGGTTAGAGTGTATTTTAAGAGTTCAAACTAGCCCTCTTTACTCTGCCATTCCTGACCCAGAATGCGTCTCAAGAGGATTTGAACTCCTTACACTACACTCTGAATCTAATTACTAACTCGATTTCTTTTTTACAAGAAAAAGAAAATTTAAGACACACTTATGTCTACTATCTTTCCCCCCCAACCAAATGAAACATTGTCCTCGATGTTTAAATGTAGAGAGATAAAGTATATGAGACATTACCTGAAGCTTTAGTTATTCAAAAGAGATGACTTGAAAGACACATAAAATAAAATGCTGCAAATAAAATAAAAGACAAGAAAAATTACAAACGGAGATTCGGATCCAATTTGCACTTTTTGTTTTGTCCCCCTGACTAAATAATTTGAGTTATAGCTGGGTTAGGTTCATACTCGATTGCTTGTAATTTGTCAAGTAACTCACTAGCAGAAGTGACAGAAACAAGGATCTGTCACACCGAATGAGGGATAAAATTCTGTTCTACAGCTGCATCAACAAAACTTATCAGAGGATTAAAGAAATTTTTAACATTCAACAAACCTATGGGTTTTTGATGGAGATTTAGTCGAGCCCAAGAGGCAATTTGGAAAATTCTTTCGAAAGTACCAAAGCCACCTGGTAAAGCAATAAAGGCATCCGAATTGATAAGCATATATGCCATGCGTTCATGCATATATGAGACATGTAACTCCTTCCCAACCATTTTTCCGACGATGCTTTCTACAACCAAAGCTTTAGGAATAACACCTAAAACTTGACTGCCTCCTACGACTGCAGCTGTTGACAAACAACCCATTAGCCCGAGGCTACCTCCCCTATGAACCACATGAATCTTTCTTTCAGCTAATAGCCTACCAAGATAATTTGCTACTACTACAAACTCTTCACTTTTTTCAAGTCGAGATCCACAAAATAGACATATTTTTTGGATTCGACATTTTGAGGTTCTCTCCATGTGTATGCAACTCTCTAACTATATTTGTGAAGAGGAGAATAAGAGATGTCATATTTATGGAGTTTAAAAAGATATTCTAATGATGACGTCTATATAGGTAGCTCGGTTATTTATTGAAAAAGTTTGACAATAAAGCATAGAAATTCACAAAAAAATGATAGAAATAAGACATCATAAATGCATAAGTTAACCAAAAGATATAAATTCAAAAATGATAGCTGAAGGCATTAAAATTTAAAAATGATAGCACACATGCATATGTACAGGTAGTTATGACTGTGGCTCACATCTTCCTCTGGTTTTACGTCTAGAAACGACTTAAACACCTTCTATGAGTTGGGGATATGCTTCCCATCCAGTTTTCTTATAAACTGGCAAACATGGTCGTTTTGAGTCAGATTCCTAAGACTATAACGTTCCTGCTCGTCTTGGAATTGTGTCCACAATTTAAAAATTTCAAGCTGCACAAGTCCATAAGAATGTGTCTCAAGAGTCAATCAGATATCATCCAAAGACTCCCTACTCAGGCCATTCTTGATGAATTGTAGCTTATCCTCTCGATTGTTAGACAAATATCCCAAAGAGCGACAACACTGGTTACAAGTCCATCTTGCACATTTGTGACAAACTTGTAACCTTTTCGCTCTTTGCTTTTTGGCGTAAGAGTTTTTTCCCAAACCTGGCATGTGAGAAACAAGATCATCTAAATATTCACAAGAAAATCGAACCTTGGCTTCAATTAACCATCATAAATCAGCAGGAATACCCTTACGCATCAACATCCTTAGTCTTTTTACACGAGCTTTATAAATTTTAAGCAAATCATTTTGAGGAAGAGAGGGAAAACGTTTGTGAAGATTCGAAAGAATGGTATCCATGTGAAGAAAATGAGAGAGGAGAAAAGAAAATGAATGTAAGGTGAGCAACAGTTTTTAGGGAACTGAAAAACCGACTTTAAAAGTCATGGAGTACCATTTCTGTCACTTGATCGGGAAAAATCAATCCTTAAAAAGGATCGACTAGAGCAATGGACTCTTCATTTTGGTCAAAATTTTCAAAGAATGGATTTAATCGTTGTCCATTAACTTTAAACACATTACTATTCTTTGAGTTCTCAATTTCAATTGCTCTATGAGGGAAAACATTTTTAACAATGACAGGCCCAGTCTAACAAGACCGAAGTTTACCAGGAAACAAATGCAATCTTGAATCATACAAAAGACTTTGTGTGAAGGTTCAAAAGATTTTCTAACAATGAATTTGTCGTGAAAAACCTTTATTTTTTCTTTGTAGATTTTAGAATTTTCATAAGCCTCATTCCTAATTTGTTCAAGTTCACTCAGTTGGAGTTTATGTAACTTGCAAGCATCATCCAAATTTGTATTAAATGTTTTAATGGCCTAATAAGCTTTATGCTCAATTTCTACAAGCAAGTGACAAGGTTTTTCATAAACTAATATATAAGGAGACATTCATAATGATGTTTTTAAAGCAGTTCGGTAAGCCCAAAGTGCATCATTAAGTCTTAAAGACAAATCTTTATGGTTTGGGTTAACCGTTTTTTCTAAGATCTGTTTTATCTCCCTATTAGCTAATTCAACTTGTCCACTTGTTTGCGGGTGATAAGGTGTAGAAACTTTATGGGTTATTCCATATTTCTTCATTAGAGTTTCAAACGGTTTGTTTCAAAAATGTGTACCCCCATCACTAATAATGGCTCAAGGAATTCAAAATCTATACAATATATTCACTTTCAAGAATTGGATAACTGTTTTGTGATCATTGTTTCGACATGGAATTGTCTCGACCCATTTTGAAACATAGTCTACTGCAACAAGAATGTACACAAAACCAAATGAAGGTGGAAAAGGTTCCATAAAATCAAGACCCCAACAGTCGAAGATTTCAACAACAAGAATGAGATTCAAAGCCATCATGTTTCGTTTTGAAATGGATCCCAATTTTTGACAATTTTCACAAGTTTCACGAAATGCATGTGCATCCTTAAATAAGGTGGGCCAATAAAATCTACATTGCAAGATTTTAGCAACTGTTTTTTTTAGATGAGAAATGTCCTTCACATGCTTTAGAATGACAAAAATTAATGACACTACTTACCTCATTGTCGGGTATGCATCTTCTAATTATTTGGTCTGGATAATATTTGAACAGATATGGGTCATCCCGATAAAAATTTTTCACCTCAGTCAAAAACTTCCTTTTGTCTTGAGCATTCCAATGAGTTGGCATTTCTCCTGTTGCAAGAAAATTTACAATGTTAGCAAACCAAGGTACAACAGCAATGAAAAATAAAAATTCATCAGGAAAAGAATCATTGATAGGTGAAGTTTCAATTAATGTCTCTGTCGTTAATCTTGATAGATAGTCTGCAATGACAATTTCAGCTCCTTTCTTATCCTTTATTGTGATGTTGAATTCTTGGAGCAAGAAGATCCATAGTATCAATCTAAGTTTTGCATCGTGCTTAGACATTAAATATCTCACAACTACATGGTCAGTGTAAACAATCGTTGGAGAACCAATTAAATAAGATCAAAATTTGTCCAATGCAAATACTACTACAACTAGTTCTTTTTCGATTATTGTATAATTTATTTGTGCATCATTTAAAGTCCTACCTGCATAGCATATCACATAAGGCTTACCTTCTTTTTACTGTCATAAGACAGCACTAACGGCATAGTTACTTGCATTACACATCAATTCAAAAGGCAAGGACCAATCGGGAGATTGCATAATTGGAGCAGTTGTTAAAAGTCCAATTAACTTATCAAAGGCATTTTGACATTCTTGGGTCCATTCAAAAGAAGTGTCTTTTATTAAGAGGTTACAAAGAGGTTTAGATATAGCACTGAAATTTCTTTTGAACCTCCTATAAAATCCAACATGCCCTAAGAATGAACGGACCTCTTTAACTGTTTTTGGCAGAGGCAAATGGGAAATTAATTCACTTTTGCTTTGTCCACTTTAATTCCCTTTGAAGACACCACATGACCTAAGACAATTCCCGAAGTGACCATATAATGACATTTTGCCCAATTCAAAATAAGACCCTTTTCTACACACCTTTTTAGGACTTTTTCTAAGTTTTCAAAACAATTCTAAAAAGAATTTTCAAAGACAATTAAATCATCCATGAAAACTTCTAAACGATGCTCAACCATGTCACTGAAAATGCTTAACATGCATATTTGAAAAGTGGCCAGGGCATTACAAAGTCCAAAAGGAATCATCCTAATGCAAAAGTGCTGAAGGGGCACGTGAATATGGTCTTTTCTTGGTCTTCAAGTGCAATGAGAATTTAATAATAGCCTGAGTATCCATCGAGAAAGCAGTAGTAGGAGTGCCCTGCTACTCTTTCTAGAATTTGGTCAAGGATTGGTAAGAAAAAATGGTCTTTTCTGGTGAAAGCATTTAATTTTCTATAATCAATGCACATCCTCCAACTATATAAAACTCGAGTTGGCAATGATTCACCTTTTTCTTTTTTGACTACTATAATGCCAGATTTCTTAGGTACTACTTGTGTAACGCTTACCCACTTACTATCAGAAATAGGGTAGATAATTCCTACATCAAGTAGTTTGAGAATTTTCGCCCTAATGACCTCTTTCATGTGGGGATTTAATCTCCTTTGAGTTTGTTGGGATGTTTTGGCATTTTCTTCTAAATGTATTCTATGTGAAAAATCAAAGGGTTAATGCCTTTTATGTCTTTTAAAGTCCATCCGATTGCATTTTTATGCCTTTTAAGCACTTCTATCAACTTACCTTATTGCTCGCTTGTGAGGGATGAAGAAATTACCATCAGATATGTCTGTTCTCCCCAAGATATGCGTATTTTAGTCCTTCAGGTAAGGGCTTTAGTTCTAACTTGGGTGCTTCCTCTTCCTTGCTTTCATTCATTTGCCCCAATTCTTTGAATCTTGGTTTTGAGCCCTTTTCCATCACCTGTGCATAGTCCAATAAAGAACATATAGCAGAAAGATCAAGCTCTAGTTCCATACTTGATTCTAATGAATTCACTAAACAAGTTTCCAAAGGGTCAGAAGAACTCCCTTTTTGGATGTGGTCTTCCACAATAGTTTCAATCATATTAGCCTCCTCAATTTCATCATCTTCTTCATGTGGTTGTTTGCACATATTAAAAACATTAAGTTCCAATGTCATGTTCCCAAATGATAGCTTCGTGACTCCATTCCTGCAATTAATCAAAGCATTAGAGGTTGCTAGAAATGGACGCCCTAAAATTACAGGAATTGAATTACATACTTCCACTGGTTGTGTATCCAAGACGATAAAATCTACTAGGTAAATGAATTTATCGATTTGAACTAACACATCTTCTACTACTCCTCTTGGCACTTTAATTGATCTATCAGTAAGCAAAAGAGTCACAGAAGTCGGTTTTAACTCACCTAAATTGAGTTTCTAAAAAATCGAGAATGGAAGCAAATTTACAATAGCACCAAGATCAAGTAAAGCTTGTTCGGTTTTATGGTCTCTAATGACACATGAAATTGTAGGATAACCTGAGTCCTTATATTTCACTGTATTATTGTTTTGAAGAATAGCACTTACTTGCTCAGCTAGAAAGGCCTTCTTTTTCACATTCAATTTTCTTTTCATAGTGCACGAATCTTTCAAAAATTTTGCATACGAAGGTACCTGTTTGATCACATCTAGCAAGGGAATGTTAACCTTCACCTATTTGAAAATTTCAAAAATTTCAGAATTGTGAGTTGGCTTCCTTTGTATGGCTAATGCTCAAGGAAATGGAGGCACAGATAGGGATTTGGTTTCTTCTTCGCTAGGTGTTGGTTTGGTAACCTCTTCCTGACCTTTAGAGATCGATTCTTCTTCTTTCTCGTAAGGTTTAAGAATATGTTTTTCAACAACCTTACCATTGCAAAGGGTCATGAGTAATTTGGCTTGGTCCAAATAATGGTTCCTTGAACTCCCTGCATTTGAGTTAGATTGATCTTTGGGGTTTTGCAATGTTTGAGAAGGAAATTTCTCTTTTTCTTGGATGCTAAATGTGGATGCAAATTTTGAAAGAATGTCTGACAATTTTGCTAATGTTTGAGTAATTTGACTATTGAAAGTCTTTTGCTTTGTAATGAATGAATGCAATGTCTCTTTAAGGTCATTCCTAGGAGGAGGAGCATATGCATGATCATGAGAATTTTGAAAATTTTGTCGTGTTTGAAAAGGGACTTGTGAAGATTGTGCATGATTGTCATTTTTTCAACTAAAATTTGGATAATTTCTCCAACTGGGATTGTAGGTTTGTGACTATGGATTGTGATTTGACCTTTTGAAAGTGTTCAAGACATTGGCTTATTCATAAAGACATTCCTGAAAGGCAGGCAAAGTTGGGCACTCATCAGTAGAATGGTCATTATCATTACAAATATGACAAACAATTTCTTGAATAGAATTCAATTGACCACTTTTTTTTTTTATTTTTAAAGCCTCGACTTTTCTAGCTAGGGATGCATATTTGGCTTGAAGGTCATGGTCTTCCCTAAGGTTGTAAATGCCTCTATTGGATGTTGAGGTTGGGGCCTTGCTTGGTCCCTCATAGGTGCCAATAGTTTCCTAATTTTGGGCTTTGTCTACTAAGGAATCTAAGTAGTCAATTGCTTCCTCAGGGTCTTTATCTCCAAATTCTCCATTACACATTAGCTCCACTAATTGCCTATCTTGGGGTGTTAAACCTTCATAGAAGTGTGCAACTCTTCTTCAAGTTTTAAAACCATGGTGAGGACAAGTATTAAGTAATTCCTTATACCTATCCCAACATTGGTAAAGAGTTTCCCCTTGTTTTTGAGTGAAATTTGATCTTTGTCTTTTAAGAGAATTTGTTCTATGGGTAGGAAAAAAATTTTTCAAAAATTGTTGTTCATCTCATCCCATGAACTGATGGAACTTGACCTCAAATTTTGTAGCGATGTTCTAGCTTTATCTTTTGAAGAAAAAGGAAAAAGCTTTAATCTAAAGGTGTTTATGCTACAATTTGGGTCACTGTAGGAGTTACACACCTCTTCAAAGATTTTTAAGTGCGAATATGGGTTCTCCATATCAAGGCCATGAAAGGTGGGTAAAATTCGAACAAAACTTGGTTTGAAATTGAAATGGATTGCATCGGGAGGAGAAACTACACAAGATGGTGCACTAGTCCTCACCGAATTCATGTAATCTTTGAGGGTTCTTGGTTGGTTTTGATAATTTTGTTGGGAATGATTGTCTCCTTCATCTGTGAACCTTTCCACTTGATTGTTGGCCATGTTTTCTAAGGAAGATGATGTTTTTCTAAAAAGTCTACCACTGGATGTTCGTGACCAAATCTTCACGCAAGAAAGAGAAAAGAAAAGAAAAGATGAACACATGACAAAGAAAAACTAAGATCTAAAATGAGAAAAGAGAATACTTACAATTTTGCACGCCAATTTTTACCCTCCCCGGCAACGGGGCTAAAAACTTGACACGTCCAAAAATAGGATTATCTCCCAACTATAAGAGTGTCGAAGTAATAAACTCGGTAAGACTGGGTTCGATCCACGAGAAAGGAATTTTAGCGCTACAAACTATAAGGTAAGCAAATGCAATATGAATAATTTAAATAATTCACAAGATGATATCAACAAATAAAAGTAAAGATGGTAGGCAGTACTACCGACCATTCTATTGTAAAACAAAAGCAAAAGGTGGTAAAACCATCCATGAAAACTAGGAGGTAAAATCTACCATAGCAAATGAAAGAAAAAGTTCATAAGTAATATGCAAGAATACGTAAAATACACAAGTAAAAGGAATTAACACAATAATAATGAAAGCTAAGGTTAGGGGATCCGCCCTTGATATATCAAATAAGGCTGAACAACCCAATTATAACTCAATTGGAATCCACACATTAAGGAGGTTTCAATAAAAAAGTATGTCATTTAAGCCCATTTTAGTTATATGAATTATATTTGTTTCATTACCAATATTTATACCACTTCTTGTAAATGGGTTCAAGTATCCAATGTGCCAATCACCATATGTCTACAACAGATCGAGGTTCCTAACTAGACTTTTGTCGGTAATGAAGAACCATGCGGCATCTAGAAACGATTCAAGCATTTGATGTGCCAAGGATTGTCTACAATGGATCAAGATCTTCACTTTACGAGTGGTGTCAAGATTAATTAGAGAAATAAATATAAATTATATAAAATAAATAACAAAAGATTATCATTATAAAGCACATGTCAAGGGTTAGAAAATCATTATTCTTATATCAAGGGTTTCACCCTTTCACCTTAGCAAAAGAGAATTTAGCAAGACATTATAAAAGAAAGAAAACAAATTGTAAGAAAAAGGAAATTTATTAATAACATTAAAAAACAAGAGAGAAAAACACAATAACAAGAGATCCTAGCCAAGGCCAAGATGGCCTAATGGGTCATAAAGCACCTCTATTCATAGATATATTCAAAGGCAAACTTGTCAAATTACAAAAGGACAAAAATCAAATATATTATTAACAATTCAGATCATCATATGCATCAATTTTGACCACCGACTTGGGCACCAAATTACTTAAAATTTTGATCACATGCCTTCATGAAAGTCGAAGATATTTCTCTTAGCTTTCTAGAGCATCTTGATTTATATGATTTGGATGCGTATATCAAGAGATATACTTAAAATACTGAGGCATGGTCAGGCTAGGTCGAAACTGTAGATGGGTTCACTTCAAGCCCATTTTTGGTCTACTAAGAGCCCAAATTTGATGATGCTTGTGAAATACAATCTTGTAGATAATTTAATCAACTTTCCAAAAAATCAAGATTTATACCATTATGGTCTATAAATATAAAGTTATACCCATTTTACCAAACCTACAACCCAAAATTAAGAAAAAGTTAATTCCAAAGATGCAAAGACTAAAAATATGTTTAAGTTGAGAAATTTAATGACACTATTAATGCAATATGATGAATTAAGCTCTTATTAAGCATACATATTTAAGTGTTCATCAGAACTAAGGCCTCTATTAAACCAACTGCCTAGAGAGAAATTGTGTCCTTTATCAGTTATCCTAATTCTCCAATGTTGTGAAGAAGAGAAGCGCACGCACTCACAAGTAGCTTAATGTGAAATTAAATTAGAAGTTTCAAGCACACACCCAAGCAAAGAAAATAAAAAGAAATCGACAAGAACACAAGAATTTATAGTGGTTCATACAACAAAAGTTATCTTAAATCCAGTTGCTAGTGATGAGCAACTCAATATGGTAAAAATCAAAATAGTACATAACATTTTACAAGGACAACTAGTAGAAATTAGGTTAACTTTCTCCTCAAGAAATCTCAAATCTCTCTAAATCCTATCTCTTTCTTTCTCTCTTCTCTCTGTTCTATTTTACATTGAAACATGTCCACTTTTTATATCCCAAGGCATATGGGCTAATAACTTATGTACCAAGTATCCTAATAGGATTAGGAAAACTGCAGTTGCGTTCTTGCGGAACGATCATCGCACTTCAACGCAAACTCTCTGCTTTAGTATGGTTCTAGACCTAGATTCTGCGCCCCTACGCCAAGCCTTTACCTACAACTGCATCCCTGCGCAGAATACCTTGTGCACCTGCACCAAGTCTTTGCTTGCAATGTCTGATGCCGCATCCTAACGCTCTTGTGTAGCTTCAACTGTGCTCCTGTGCCACTTTGCTATCTACACTACACAAGTTAAGCCATAATACTTCACAAATCTTTACCTTAGATCAAGCTTGTATTCCATACTGTAAACCACCATAGTAAATTACCATCCATGTCTATCTTCAACCTAGAGCGGTCTATCCATTACTCATATTAAATCCAAACAAGTGTTAAACTTGATACTTATAACGGGCTTAGTGATCATATCAGCAGAGTTACTCTTCAGTATGAATCTTCATTACTTCTTTTTAAAAAAAATCATTCACACATTGTGAAAAATGAAATTAGAGTCATAAAACTTATTGAAGATTTGAACTTTTCAAAAGGCAACAATCTCACCCTAAAAAATTTAATTTTTTTTATTAATTTTGATATTTAGCAACAAATTCGTTTTGTCGCTAAAAGTCTAAAAATATTAAAATAAAAAATTTATCATATGAATCAATAAATAATTTTTAATTTATTTATTGCTTAAGTTTATTTGACACATATAATTAAACTTAAATTATATGGAATTGATATGAAATAATATTAAATTAATAAAAAATTCATCATTTTTGTGATGAAATTTTCATCACAAAACATTATATAAATTTTTTTTTTTGCAAATAGATAATAGAAGGTTATTTTTGAAATAATATTTTGCAACAAAAATTTCATTACAAAAGGTCATGTATTGCGAAGAAAATTTTGTCACAAAAATGTTTTATGAAATTATTTGCAAATAATGATTTTAAAATTATCTAACCTTTCACGACAAACTTTTCATCACAATACAAAACATTTTGCAACAAAATTTTTATCGCAAAATATTATATGAGATTGTTTTTTTGATTGTATAAGTGTAGAAAGCTATTTTTGTGAAAATTATCCTTTGTGACAAAAATATCATCACAAAATATCATGTATTGCAACGAAATTATCTTAGCAAAAGGTTTTCTAAAAGAGAATTGGCTAACCTTTAATGACTACAATTTCGTCGCAATACATGACATTTTGTGATGAAATATTTGTCGGAAAATATTTTATGAGATTTGTTTTGTCTGTGTAAGTTTAGAAGGCTATTTTTGTAGAGATAATATTTTGCGACAAAAATTTGGTCACAAAATGTCATGTATTGCGGCAAAAGTATCGTTGCTAAAGGTTTTCCAAAAGAGAATTGGCTAACCTTTCGCAATGAAAATTTCATGGTAATAGAGGACATCTTGTGACAAAATTTGTCACAAGAAATTTTATGGGATTTGTTTTGTCCGTATAAGTATAGAAGGTTATTTTTGTGGAAATAATTTTTCTGTGACAAAAATTTTGTCACAAAATGTCAAGTAGTGCAACAAAATTTTGGTGGCAAAAGGTTTTCCAAAAGAGAATTGGCTAACCTTTTGCAACAAAATTTTCGTCGCAATACAATACATTTTGTGAGAAAACTTTTGTCGCAAAAAATAATGTGAGATTTTTCGTCCATATACGTGTAGGAAGCTATTTTGTGGAAGTAATCTTTTGCGACAAAAAAAAAGGTCACAAAATATCTTCTATTGCAATGAAATTTTGGTCATAAAAGGTTTTCTAAAATTACCTTCATTACTTTGCTTAGAAAATTGGCTAACCTTTTGTGGCGAAAATTTCACCGCAAAATAAGATCTTTTTGTGACGAAATTTTTGTCACAAAACATTATATAAATTTTTTTCTTCGATAATATTTTGTGACAAAGTTTTCATCGTATATACTTTTATTATGTTGTTAAAGGTCTTCCTCAACAAGACTTGGAATTTTTTTGTGACAAAATTGATATTCATTGCTAAAGTTATGTTATGACGGAAATTTCCTCGAAAAATATCATTTTCTCCAAATGCTAGTTTTTGTGATGAAATAAGAATTTTATTGCAAAAGGCCACTTTTTGTGATGAATTTGCTTTTGCGCAAAAAACCTTATCACCGAAAAACTGTTTTTCTTGTAGTGATACATTCAAGAAGCATCCTATTTTCATCCTTTCAGCGAAGCCATTTTGCTACGGTGTCCTAGATACCGTCTTGTGCCTCACCACTCCTTCATTGTTGCAAAACCGATTGAACTCTTCATTCAGAAACTTCAAACCATTATCAATTCTAAGTTTTCAAACCTTTCTATCCATTTGGACTTCAATCATCTTTTTTAAATCTTCAAACTTTTGGAGTGCCTCGTCCTTTGTATTCAAGATGTATACTCACACCTTCCTTAAGAAATCATCATTAATAAACATGAAATATCTACCTCCACCTAAAGTTGCATGCTTAGATGGACCTCATAGATCTGAATGGACATAACTGAGAATCTCCCTAATAGTGTAAGATAAGGATGCTTATTTTACCTTTGTAGCCTTGTTAAGTATGCAATACTTGCAAAACTCCAATTTCTCAAACTTGTTTCTGCATAGCAACCCTTGCTTCTACAATCATGAAGCCCTTTTTCACTCACTTGACCAAGCCTCTTAAGCCATAACCAAGCCATTTTCCAATTATCGTACTGCCTTATAGAATATACAAGCCATTTTTCCTCACACCTTTCATTATAACCAAGGATCATCTTGTAACTTTCAAGGCACCATTCTCCCTTTATAATTGTAACCATTGGAATCAAGTGAACTGAGTGAAATCAAATTCGTTTTTATCTTAAAAATGTGCCTCACAACTGTCAAAACTTTTTCTACGCCATCATGAGTCTTAATCCGAACTGTTCCTATGCCCATCACGCTGCAAGCTTTGTTATCACCCCAACATAATTTTTCCACCGTCAATCTTCTCATAAGATTCAAACCAACTTCTGTTTGGTATCATATGAAACGAATAACCGGAGTGAAAAACCCATTGCCTATCCGAGTTTTTAATTGTCACAACTACCACGTCAAAACTCGCATATCCATCATCTACTATGGTAGCATCGCCCTTTTCTTGCTCCTATCCTTTGTCGTTCTTCTTTCTCTTGAGACAAAGCCTTTAATATGCCCTTCTTCATGACAGTGCAAGCATTTTAAGGCTTCTTTTCCTTTCCACTTAGACTAGAGTGTGACTTTCCCTTATAGTCTCTCTTATCACTCTTACCTCTAACATGCAGCTCTTGACCCGAGTGTTAACCCAACTCATTCTTTCTTCGGAGATCTTTTGAATTTAATGCACGAATAACATTATCAAATGACAGTGTTTCGCTACCATGCTTTAAAATATGGACGAAGGTTTGTTATGCAAAATTCGCAAGTGCACAAAATCGTAACAAGTAATATAATGATAAGTAGAGTATTGTTCCCACGAGGACTGCGTTACTAACTACCAAACCTTATCTAACTCTAATTTTATTTGAACAATAGAAACTAAATGGTAATTCAAATCAACTAAATAAACTAAATAACTGAACTAAAATTAAGCAAATAAATAAGAACGAATAACACTAAATTAAAGTTGTAAAAATCCAATAAACAAAGATCTAGAGTATTAGATTTCATCTAAGTTATTCACTCTAATATTTCAACTAAATAAAATCAATGTTTATTCACCTGTTGCCAACCAATTTTACTAATATATTTGTTATTCTTTCTCAAGCAGCAACAATATATATTTATAGGGAGAATCACATCTCTATCTCATCTAACAACCTATAAACACCCATTAAGCATAAGAAATTACACAGGGCTATACAAATCATAATCATATTTCTATCTCACGTCAATGACTAATATAAATCAACTTCTTAGTCTAATTTATACCTCAAATCATGCAAAAAGTGATCAAGCTTTTACAAGCATTAAGCATATAATTAATTCACTCAACAAAGATTGAATAAACATTAGATATTGAATTAAAAATAATTAGAGTATCAAACTTGGCTACATCCTAACCCTAGAAAATTAACTAGTTCATAATGAATGTAAACAAAACACAAATAATTGTTGTAGACATAAAAGTAAGGAGAAAAGAAAGAAAAACTAGAAGTTGATGAAGAAATTTGGCTCCCAACCATCCTTCTAGACCTCCTTGTCCCCCTTGAACTCTTAAACACGTTCAATGATGTCTAATTTATAGGTGTAGGGCTTTAGGACTTCGAAATTGGAAAAAAAATCATGATTCTAAGTCTTCATTACACGACGGTGCAAAGAAAATTGTGTAGGGACGCTATATTTCTGCCATATGTGCTCTGTTTCAGCTCTTCAGAATTTTTTACTTTGCACTATCTTCACTCTTTTCACCATAACTTTCAGTACACAACTCAGATTTATGAACCATAAACTTCTACAGAAATTAGATATTCACAAGTTTCCAATGGTATATGGCTCATGATTTGATTCTTTGTAGATCAATACAGTTAATTTTGAGAAGTTTGTTGTTCGATAGAAGTGAAATTTGAATGTTTTTGCTTCGGATTTACTCCGATTACTTTCATTTGCTTTTTACAACTAAATAAACTGCAAACAAAACAAAATAAACATAAAGAGAACATATTTAACCTGAAAATAAACGAAATAACTAAGAAAAAAATGTATTAAAAAGTGTATAATTCTTGAGTTATCAAGGTTTTATTTGATTTAAGAAGAGAATGCAACAACACCAATGCCTTATCTTCATAATCATATTCAATTTGTATATTTTGTAAATCTAAGCATAGCTTGTTAAATTCATCAATGTGGTTTTGCAAGTTCTTATCCTCAACCATCTTGAATGCAAAGAATTTAGCTTTTAAATACAACCTACTAGACAAATTTTTAGTCATGTAAAGGCTTTCAAGCTTTTACCATACCTCAGCTACAATTTTCATCCACAAAACTTGCCTCAACGCCTTGTCACTCAAAAAGAGAATTAACGTGTTATAAGCCTTTTTCATTATGTTGCTCTTCGTTTCTGCTCCACTGCTATTTGACATCTTCCTTTCACCTCCAAAGTGCTTTATCTAGTCCCAAGTTGCCAAGCAAAGCCAAAATCATCATTCTCCAAATAGAAAATTCATTACTAGCATCAAACTTCTCAATCTCGTGCTTGGTAGTTGATGTATCCATCACAAGAATTTTGTCGAACACCTCTCATATTGTGCAGATACAAATCAGGACTTTTATCAAACACCTACGGTTCTAAGAACTTCAACCTCTAAAGAACCCCAAATCAGTTGTAACCAGACCCTGATACCAATTTGTTGTGAAAAAAAGAGACACACACACTCACAAGCAGCTTAACACAGAATTAAACTAGGAGTTTCAAGCACACACTCAAGCAAAGAAAATAAAAGGAAATCAACAAGAACACAAGGATTTATACTAGTTCAGACCACAAAAGTACAAGAGATTTTACAAGGACAACTAGTAGATATTAGGTTAACTTTCTTCCCAAGAAATTCCTAATCTCTCTAAACCCTATCTCTTTCTTTCTGTCTTCTCTTTGTTTATTTTCCTTTGAAAAACGTCCCCTTTTTATATCCCAAGGCACATGAGCTAATAATAACTTGGGTACCAAGTATCCTAATAGGACCAGGAAAATCGAAGTTGCGCTTCTGCACAACAGTCATCGCGCTTTAACGCAAACTCTCTGCCTCTGTACGGTTCTAGACCCAAATTCTATGCCCCTGTACAACATATCCTACATGCTTATGCCAAGCCTCTGTCTGCATCTACGCCCCCATGTAGAACACCTTGCGCACCTACGCCAAGTCTCTGTCTGCAATGTCTGATGCTGCATCTTGGCGCTCCTAGACAGCTTCAACTGCGCTCTTACTCCACTTTGCTATCTACACTAAACAAGTTGAGCCACAATATTTCACATCCAACTGTGGAAATCGACAAGTTTTAAAATTTCCTTAAAACTCAACATGCTGGTAGATCTACAGATGGCTATTCCAAAAGGATTAAGTTTCACAGAAAAGAATAGTACTAATACCTAATTAATTTACACCTAGCATGAATATATTCTACTTAATTTAACCAAAAGGTTCAAATAATGGTTTCTTTTAACAACTATATTAATTTATGATTCTTAATTTCTGTTGAGCCAGGAAAGTAGTACCTAATCTGAATCGACATGAAGGAGAAAAGAAAAAGCATCTATCTTTTTGCTTGCAGCTTTGTGATGATCGTCCTAATCAAAGTATGAGAAATTTTATGCATACTTCAAGCTAAAAGTCCAAGGAAATCGAAGCCCCATCGAAAAAAGTGGTAGACATATCCCTCAGAACTTTTTTTACAATTTTCTCTTTTTATTTCTTTTTTAATTAATCTGTTTTTGTTTTGAAAACTCTTGATAATCTATTTTTCTTCGCGTATCTACGATATAAATAGTAAATTAGATAAAAAAAAGTACAAGAATAATGCTCCACAAATATTTAAGCTATTGATGAGTAAATTAAAAATAAAATGAAAACAAACTCAATGATTTTATAATCCTCTGTTCCAAAAATGATTTGGAATTAGATAAAGTCAATTATATCGTCAATTTCTATTGCCAAAAACTTGTTTTCTTCTACCCTTAATTGTTTTTGCCTTTTTTTTTCTTTTTTGGAGGAGCTTCTTGGTCAGAAGAGAAAAGAGCTTGTATTGCTAATTTTATCTTGTTAGATAAACTTTATTAGAGGAATGATGGATTCATTCGAAATGATACTTTAACTGTCCAAGTGCATATTTTACAATTTAGGGTAATTACCGCCCAATGAGAAACCAAAGCAGTATGCTTATTGATTTGCATGGTTGAAGTTGGAATGACCTATACAGTTTGTATTCAGTCTGAACTTTAATAAGTTTGCCATTGGCCTTAGAGGGTTTTTTTTTTTTTTCCTTTTTTACTCTTATGATTGACTATTGAACACTTAAGAGTAAAAATATTTGGCTTCACTCATTTTGAATAAAAATTTCTCTTTATTCTATTGTTCTTTTGCAATTCTTGAAAAATCTTATAAATTTTGAAGCCTAAAAGTTCAATAATTGTGTGTAATTCAACGGATTTGTATTAAGTTCTCTAGTTATATTTATTTATTTCTCTTTTGCAAACACTTCTGGTCATCACCTCGCTTTTACCTTTAAAATGCTACGTATTATTAATAAATATTAATAAAAATTATTTAATTTATATGTCTTATATATATGAGGTTTAAAAGTTATCAAATTCTAAATTTTCTATGTATAATCCATTTAAAATAGTTATCACGTTTTTCTTTCTTTTACAAAAAAATTATTATCATACTTTTACACTTGATTGAATCGACCCCAAAATTTAAATTTAAATCATGATTTGATTACTGCCTGTCTTTACTGGAACCTTTTAGTGCTGAATACGTTGATCACACTTGATAGCCTTCCCTTAGTCTTCCTATGGCAACTTGGTAGAGAATTTGTGTTGGATCAATGTGTTTGACTTTGTTCATGGCTATGGTGGTATGGAGTTTGTTAGTTTTATTAGTTATGGATAGTTATCAGTAACATCACTGAAAGTAGTTAAGAATGATATAACAGAAAATTTTTACGTAGTTTGGCAATAAACCAGCCTACATTCATGAACAACAAGAATGACAATCTACTATATATATTGTATATGTTTACACTCAACTTATGACTCTTTATAGTGGTAGACACTTGCTCACTCACAAACTTAAACTATGCAAACTTGATCAATCTCGATCACAACCAATATAGTCCGTCACACACTCTTCTTATGCTGCACTTCTCAGTCATAAAGAACTTAATTGCACCTAGTTAAGTAACACATAACAAAGGTAACTGTTACAGACTCATGTAATCACTTAACTCATTTAAGTTTACACGACTCAATAACACTTACAAATCAGATCTGTGTACATACTCAACACACATGAACCATGCACATTTTAACTCATTTAAAGCATAAATCTTGTATTAAGAAAGACAAAGAACATAACACACTCAATATATGTTTCTTGGTTCTGTGCTGCTTCAATATCTTGAATTTTTTCCTTTATAAGCTATGTAGATAATTGTATAAAGCATGTAATCAACTAAATGCAATCTTTATCACCTATAAAATCTCAATGAAGCTTAGATGGTAAGGTTAGATAAAGATCAAATAATATAAGAAGTGATAATATACTCTCTTAAGTAAATTAGAATACTATAAATAATATCCTAATCTAATAAGAGATAATCAATATAAATATAAAACTTTCTATACCAAATAAAGTTATTCTATTCTAGTTAAAATTCTAATAATACAAAATATCCAAATAAAATTAGGAAAAAATATCCACCTTAATGTCTTTACCACATGATAACAATATTAGAATTTAATCATATGCACAGCACATGCATGCCACGTGTCATAGTGACACCAACAGAGTCATTTTGATCTAGTGTGAGTAGATTTGAATATAGATTTTTGGTAACCTTTTGGATTAATTTGGTCAATAATCATTTGGGCTTGCTTTGTGGCTGGAAGTTTCATATACAGTATTATAAAAGTTGTGCTATTTATTCCTCACTTTTCATCTCATTAGACAACATTTTAAAATTAAATAAGGGTAAAATTGTAACAAAAATATAATACTTAGATAATTAACATCAAATAGATTGACTTAAACAGAAACATATATATATATATATATATATATATATATATATCTTATCTTTTTGCTCTATTAATCCTCTCTTACTATATCAACTTCATCACTTCAAATCACACACTATAAGAAAACGAACCTTTTATGGCGGGCCAAAACTGCAGTAAACAGTCTTTAACGGTGGTTCAATAGCGATTTAAGCCCGTTGTATAAAGTGACGACACAAAAGCCATTTTAACTTTTTACCGCAGTTTTGACCCGCCGTAAAAGTTTTTTAACCGTTGTCCCTCCGCCCGCCATAAATGTTTATGGTCCAGCCTCACAACGGTTTGAATTTATTGACTATGGTTTTTCTGCCTGGTGTAAAAAGTTTACGACGGTTTATGAAACCGTTGTAAAAGATTATGGTGTTGTCTTGTAGCTTATTTACTTCGGTTCCGTCGCTCACTGTAAAAAGTATGAAACGTTGGATGTTTTTACTTCGCTTTTGCTGCCCGCCATAAAAAGTGCAGACCCTATCTGGTTCTCTTGGTTCTTTAGGAAATCCATTTTTATAACCAAAATTTTTTGGAACCTGTTTTCGTTTTTAAGCAATTCATTGCATATAATAATATGAAACAAATAAATTGCTATTGGCATAACACATAAAAGTACAACATAAGAATATATTCACATACATTCACAAACATGAAAGAAAAAGAGTTCTACTAAGTTTGTTTCCAATAAGTGTAGAAGTCTAAAATAAGTCTACAAGTCGTATTCCAATCAAGTCTTCATGTCTCAAAAACCTGCACAAATAAAATGCAATAATTACTACCTAACTATTCATAAGTTTATCAAAAAAGTTCAAGTGAAAGCTATATGCCTTACAATGATTTATTTACAGAGCAATAATAAATAACTTCATATATATCTAATTCTCCTAATTCTCATCCTCAATTGTTGTTGCATAGTCAATGTTGACATGATTTCGATGTACACTTGAAGCATCTGGAACCGAAGCCTAAGATATTTTGGAAGATTTAGAAAAACTTATAATCCTAGATAATTTCAATCATCAACAGATTGTAATTATAAAAAGAAAAAACAAAGTAATCATGTTGTCACTTGGGTTTAGACTTTATGTACTACATATAACACCACCAGCATATATGCAAAATTAAAACTCACATTACGACACTTACTTCAGAGCTGTTGACATTTGACATGATAACAAAAAAACTAATATCAGATTAAAACTCAAACAGTCTTCTTTTTATCAAGTTAACTAATGCATACAATTGAGCATGATATTGTAGTAAGTTATGCAACAAATAGCATTGTGATAAATAGTTAGCAAATACAACTATATTGCCAAAGGCGAGTTCACCAACTACATATTCGCAATGCAATTCACAATTAAAATCATAAAATCAATCTCTCACCAGTTTCATGAATTAGATACCAACTCTTTCAATAACCATATATAAAAATGAAAGTTTAATGAATACCTGATGTCGCATAGGTGGTGACACTGCTCTTCAATGTCTGGAAATTTTTGTTGTAAAAAGTTGTACAATTGCGTATTATAGTCCTTCAAGTCTTTGTTCTCTACTCACATTTCATGTAATTCTTGATGCAATTTCTCCGCATCAGCATGGTAAGATGAACATTGACTTGTGACATTAGTTGGAGATGGACCATGGCCATATTTGCGGGCATAACCACGATGATCACGTCCTAATACATCTTGAAATACCCGTTCTGCTGCAGCTTCGGTTAGTTGGTCAATAGGTATTTTGGACATGCCTTCTTTTAGTTGACTCTGCAAAATGATGAAAACAACTGTAAGTGAAAGCATAAAAAAAGGATTGTGTAACCTATTTAACACAAATTGTAAGAGCATATAATTTAGTTTTAAAAAGTACAATTATTTCAGCACTCCAGTATCTACTACATCTCCATCACTTCTCATTCTAGTCTTGATAAATACACTTATGCGATCTATTTTTTCTCCATTCTTTGACATCTTAACACAAAAAATAAAGAAAAATATATTAGTCTATATATCCAAAGGAAGAAAGTTACAAATATAATGGATTAATTATCAATGCAAAATCTCCAAAAATTCATACGAATTTTAAGTGTTTGTAGAACTTACCTCTTCTCTTTTTTTAGCAAAAGATGTGCGACCAGTCCTATGAAGTGCAGATTAGTGTGCACGATTTGCCTTATTTTTCTCTGCTTGTTTCCGTAATATTAAAGAGCAATATTTTAGTATATTTTAAGTAAACAATTATCTTAGTAATCATTTTCATAACTTACTTGAGCTCTTTCGCTGCTCCAATAAGCCACTAAAATCTTCCAATGCTCTTCAATAATTTTTGGAGGGGTAAAAGCTAAACGAGCCTCATCCGTCAGATATGGCTTATAAAAGTCTCTCTTAACACGAGCTTTCCAATCTCTCCAAAGTACTCTGATTGCTTTTAAACAATGAGGTCTATAATCATTTGGAACATCTGTATTGTCCTATAATAACAGAAAGTATAACAGAGATTAGTGTGCTTAAACTAAATACTTTTAAACTTAGCAGTTAAATTAAATTAAATACCTTCACTTCTTCCAAAATTGCATTTAATTTGTGCTCAGGCATGGCATGCCAACTAGCAAAAGTCAACGGAGTCATTGATCCATTTCTTGCTATAATGCCAAGTTGGGATGTAAACTTCTCTTTATTCGGACCAATTGGTTGCCATTTGTCGAAATCAACATGTAAAATCTGGCCTGTGCCCCATTCAAAATTACCACGGGCAACTCCACGACCTTTTGCTTGTGATGATACACCTAATCATATAGAATTAGTTTCACATTATAAAGTAAAGCATTTATATGAAAGAATTATCATTTATATGCCAACCTTCATCTCCCAAATTCATTTGAGATTGGGAAGATGAAGATGACTATCATCAAGATTCTACCTCCCTTCATAGTACACTTTCCATAGAGTCATCTCTGTGTCTCTTTGGTGCCACAGTAAGTTGCAAAAAGGATCTTGGATATAGCAAAAACTTGTTGTGCTTGATTCGCTAGAATAAAAGGCTCATCATCCTCATGATTGAGTTTGTATAATAGATGATTGAAGTTTACCATTGTGAAGTTAAATTCGTCGAACTTCTTTCCAATCCGATCATCAACCCAATCACACTTGAACAACACGAATTTCATTGAGTTGACATAACGAATTTCAATTATGTCTCTTAAAACTCCATGAAATGTTACACTGCCTGAACGTGGATTTTTATCCCTTGCACTAGCATAGCTCATTGTATCAGCCTTTAACAGAACACTAGAATTTTAGGAGGTTCTAGTGTTGTCAATATCTTTGGTCCGAAATTTGAAACGTTTAACAACATAAGATTTGAAACGTCGTGCAATTGTTTTTGGGCCTTTAGCTAAGTGGACAATTTCTTCAAGTAATGTCACATTTGAGGTTTGTTGCAAAGCTTCCACCTATAAAAACCCACTAGTGTTATAACTCATATTTAGTATGAGGTTAAAGAATTAATTAAAGTAACATAGCATGCATGGCATTTGAACCATTTATGAAATTTTGAGTTGTGCTCTTTCTGAATTTGATGACTTGAAGTGCGAGGATGTTGTTGAGAGAGCATGTTGATATGCTCCTTTTATAAACGAAAATGATGAATTAAATACATAAATAAGAAATACTAACCAAATGAATACTCTTTAAATAATAGATGAACGTATATGAGTAAAATTGTGAATGACTTACTCTCGGAATGGATCAACTCTTGTAGTATTTACAAGCACATATCTATGTGCTTATATCCAAGTAACGTTGTCAAGGTTAAATTTCACACCTTTTTTTGAGGTACCATCTTTGTTTTTGGGTGCTTGATTAGTTTTAGTTTCCACTTCATCAAGATATCGTGAACAAAAATTAGTGCACTCCTTCATCAAGTATCTTTTAGCAATAGAAGCCTCACGATGTCCAAGATTTCTAACATAATTCTTCAAAGTTAACAAGTAACTATAATTTTAAGAATTCAAAATAAGTGTAATTCCTTCATATATAATATGTAAATAAAACAAATTATCTACTAAATTTAATACCTCTCAATGGGATACATCCAACGGAATTGTACAGGTCCACCAATCAAAGCCTCTTAAGCAAGATGCATTGGTAAATGTTCCATCACATCGAAGAATGGAGGTGGAAAATTTTTTTCCAAAAGGCACAAGTTTATAATCACTCGATTTTGAATATTCTTTAAGTCTTGCCGTGTATTCACTTTAGAGCACAATTGCCTAAAAAAGTTAGCAAGCTCAATCAACATTTCAACAACATTTTTAGGTAATGCTCTACGAGCTGCAAGAGGAAGTAATTGTTGTATCAATATGTGATTATCATGACTTTTGAGGCCCCAAATGCTATGCTCTTTAATGTGCACACGTCGAGAAATATTTGATGCATAACCATCTGACACCTTCACTCTCTTCAACACATTTAAGAATACTACTTTCTTTTCTTTGTTCATAGAGAAGCATGCAAGAGGCAAATATGCTTTATTCTTTCCCATTTATTGTGGACGCAATGGTTTCCTTATTCCTATTTGAGAATATTTGTCGAGCCTTTAAATTATCTTTGGACTTTTTGGGATTCCCTAACAATGTCCAAAGGATATTATCGCAAACATTCTTCTCAATTTGCATGACATCAAGATTATGTCAAAGTAAATTACGCTCCCAATATGGTAGTTCAAAGAAAATGCTCTTCTTCTTCCAAATGCTTCTACAATTCATCATCTCAAAATCTTTCCTCTCTCTTTTATGAAGATCTTCCATTCTATATTCAGTAAGTACACTTTGCACTTGTTATTTCACATCAAATCCAGTCATCTGAATAGGAGGAGGTAAAAATTCCCTTTTGCCATTAAAAGACACTTTATCTTTCCGAAATCTATGAGAAAAAGGTAGAAATCAACGATGACCCAAATAACAAAACTTCCTACTATGATGTAACCATTGAGATGTTGTATTCATAGAACAAGAAGGACAAGCTTTCTCCCCTCTGGTACTCCAACCCGACAAGTTAGCATATGCTGGAAAGTCATTAATAGGTCACAACAAAGCTGCATGTAACTTAAAAATTTGTTGACCCAAATAACAAAACTTCCTACTATGATGTAACCATTGAGATGTTGTATTCATAGAACAAGAAGGACAAGCTTTCTCCCCTCTGGTACTCCAACCCGACAAGTTAGCATATGCTGGAAAGTCATTAATAGGTCACAACAAAGCTGCATGTAACTTAAAAATTTGTTGACATGATGCATCATAAGTAACCAAACCTTCATTCCACAAATCTTTCAATTCTTCAATCAATGGTTGTAAGTAAACATCAATTTTATTTCCAGGACCTTTCGGGCCATCAATAAGCACAGACAACATGAAGAATGATTGTTTCATACACAACCATGGCGGCATATTGTAAGGTATAAATACCATAGGCCATATACTATGAGCTATGGACATAGTCCTAAAAGGATTGAAACCATCGACAGCCAATCCAAGCCTCACATTATGACATTCAGCAGCAAAGTTTGGATATTTTTCATCAAAGGTTTTCCAAGCAGGATTATCAGCAGGATGTCTTAACACAACATCATTTATACGATCCTCTGCATGCCATCACATAAAAGAAGCAGTTTTTGAAGACATGAACAATCTTTATAATCTTGGAACTAAGGGAAAGTAACACACTTGTTTTGCTACTATTTTTACCTTAGAATTTGATGCATTATTTGGCTAATCAAACTGTTTACATCTAGAGGTATGACAAATTGCACAACTATGAAGATTCTCGTGCTCATTTCTAAATATCATACAGTTATTAGGACATACATCCCATGTCTTGTATGTAAATCCTAATTTGGTAGTTATTTTTGGAGACTCATAGTAAGAGGGAGGAATTTTTACTTCTTGGGGAAAGACTTCTTTCAAAAATTTTAACAGCAAAGTCATTGAAGTGTCTGTCCATCCACATAACATTTTCATATTCAAGAGACGAACAACAAATGAAAGTGATGTAAATTTTTCACATCCTGGATACAAAGGGCAGCTCGCATCTTAAAGTAATTTAAGGAAGTCTTGTGATGCCTCATTCAAGTCTGCACCATATCATTATCCAATGGAGTACTGCTACTTTCACCAAAATCCATATTTGGAATTCCCATGGTATTATGTATCATTCCAACCATATCATCACCTACGGATTAATCACAACCAAACTCTGAATGTTGAGTATCAGAATTTTGATTAGACTCTATAGGCATATACGGCTCACCATGTAGTGTCCACTTTTTGTACTTAGGTAGAAAACCATTGAATATTAAATGGTCTCTCACTATGTCCCTACTCATAAGATACCGATTGTAACACTTCTTACATGGACAGTAAATTCTAGTGCCACTAACTACGTTCTCAGATGCAAAATCTAGAAATGCATTAACCCCATCCAGATATGGCTTGGAAAATCTGTCTCCTAAGTCAATCCTATTCTTGTCCATGTCTACTTTCCTTCAATAAAATAAATATAATTTATGTAAATAAGTTGTTCAAGTATTAAGTTGAAATTAAACTTATTTAATAAGTTAATTAGTTTACGAAGTGAGTTGGCATTTTCAGCATATATTCATCTCTCCTTTCTTTGGGTTTAGTGGGGTTGCTTTCATTGAGAGGATTATTTTATGGGTTGGGGTTTAGTGGGCTCATTCCATTAGTAGACTCTTTTTGTGAGATTGGGTTTAATGGGCTGGTATAATTGGTGGGATTATTTTATACATGAAATTTTTTGGTTTCTATGTTTTTATTTTCTATTACTGTGTTTCTTCAATTTAAATTGTAATTTTATAGGCGTTTTTTAATGTAGATGAAGGACTAAGTTCTAAGTTTGTTTGCACCTTTAACAACCACAAAAAAAAAAAAGGATTTGTAACTACACAGTATAACATCAATAACTTAGGAAGAATGCAAATTCAATTGGAGGTTCATGCCTTGTGAATGTTATAATGCAAAAACAAATCAAAACAAGACCAAATTCCTCATAAAACAACACATCATTAACACTATATATCAATTATGCTTTACAAGAAGGAAAAAAATTCCAATTCATACCAGTTATGATGAAACAACATAAAAAAAAATAAATGCAAGCATTTAACTCAGCATGAATAGCAAATAACATATCTATAACAGTTGAAAGCAATCAAAACAACATTTAATAGTCTCAAATAGCATATGAATAACACTTGAATCTAACTTAAAACATCATGAATAGGAACTGGTGAAGCTTACCTCTAGTAATGGATGCAGATTGTGTTCTATGTCGATCAACCAAGTTTGTTTTCTCTCAAACAGCTCGAAAATCTAATATATGGAGATGCTAGTCCTTGTTGATGGCTTATTACTGTCAAATAACATATTATATAAAATAAATGATGTTAAACTTTTGTGACAATTTGTTACTTTGTGACAGTATTGATTAAAATAAAAAAACTAAAACTAGATTTAATGATTCCATAGATTAATTTAAAACACACGTAATTTCCATGCTTCAAACTACAAAATAATATTTACGCGCAGATATAATGGGAGTAGAGACCTTGGACTGTTTGTATGGTATAAAAAAAGGATACCATTATAAAGTCAAAAGGTTGGTGGAAAACATTACGCCCAAGAAGTTGATATATATATAATTTTTGTAAATAGATAACAACGAAAAATCTAATTCCTTATCTCAATATATTTTTTATATAAGTTTGGAAAGGTAAATGAAATTGCTAAGAGGGAGTCAGCTATCACCAGGTCTGTAAATGATAAACAACTGCAATTAACTGTTGTGACCTTAAACAAGAAAGAAGAATTGATTAGTTTTTCTATAACAGTAATCAAATTTTCTTCAAATTGTATTGTAGGTGGTGCCTTGTTCTATCCTCGCTTTACTAGTCCATCCTGTTGGATTTTATTTTGGTGGAATACTTTAGGCCTTATATGTGTTCCTGGAATCTGTTTCAGTGTTGCCTCAGCTTCGTATGATGCAGTATGCGAAGGTATAATCTTAGTGCCATTTTACTACTAATTCAGCAGTTACTTATTAGTTACATACAAGAAATAATTTGTGTTGCCCTTTTTTTCATGGTTTCAGATGATAGAACCATTTACCTCCCATTATGTGTTTGCTTTGGGTGTTGCAAGGTTCTTGGCTTGTGCTAACTGGATTATACAGGTTAGTTTTTGCTTTTCATATACATATCATCTCTAAGATACCATTTTGGAGATAAATTGAAAGAGACACATTGTATGCCAAGAACGGTGTGGTGGAGTCATCCAAAATTGTTCAAAGGCATAACATGTAACCCTAACCAATCAATGAAATCCTAATATATGGGGACCTCAGCTGTAAGAGTGATTTTGAAAAAGATAGAGCACATGACACTAGAAAACTGATCCTGGGTAGAATTGACTACATTAGAGTTTAGTACCAATTAGCATTATATAGGATGGTTTTTTTAGTGCTTGAAGTTCATAGCAGACACAGAACTTTGTATGGGAGTTAGGTGTTCATCCCAAAGATTATGTATCTTTTAGGTGCAGCAACTAACATATTTATAAACTTCAAGACTCTCTTCTACAATCAATGTGGTAGATCGAAATATTCCTAAACATAATGAGGAGAAAATTCTCATTAGTCTTTTACACTACGGTGGGCAAGTAAAAGTCCTAATAGTAAATGCAATGAGTTTAAGAGGTTTATCAGCTCATTTTTGGAGCCTGAGTAGCGTTACCATGTATGCTTATACTAGCCAACCATGGCCATTTTTTTTCATTGTTATGAATTCTTAAGAAGTAAGGTTAAATGACATCATCTTGGCATTTACATACAGGTAATTAAGACTAGAGGAAAACATCTATTTTTGCTAGGATATGGGTACCTCTGGTTCCCATTTGCTTTTCTTGCAGAAATGGTCCAAAGTTTCATCTTGGCTGACTTTTGTTACGATTACATCAAGAGGTAGCATTGGAATTCCATCTTCTTGTTACCCTTACTTGCCTCCATGCATTTTCATTGCAATTGAATGATTTATTTTCTCTATTGTTCCAGTTTGAAAGAGGGTGAGCTAGTAATGATGATGCCTGTTTAAATTTCTGATGTAAAGGTGATTGATAGGAATGATGTACCTGAACATTCAGTTCACCTGTTTCTGATTTATAATGAAGCTTCTGCTTATACTCAGTTACATTTTGCCTTTATTGTACACAATAACCATCTCAACAACAATTAATAAAAGCTATTTGCTTATTTTATTTTATTATATTATGATCGGTATTTATTTTGTTTGGACATGGTTTCAAATTAAGCAACTAGACGCATAATCTCATAGGCCAGGTCAAAAAAAAGAGTCAAAACTAAAAACTTAGATTACTAAAATTCCACAATGGTTCTAGGCAAAACAATTAAATTGTAGGCCTCCACAAAATCTCATCGGATTAGCTTATTTCTCGTCTGTTTTATGATTACAATAACAATTGCAGAAACTACTTTATAAGAGACAAATTTTCCCATAAGAGGGATAAAGTCAGGTCTTCACAATCAGAGGGAAATCAGATGTAATGTTTTGGTCCAAACAATTGCCAAACTTCTAATTTATTGAATGGATCAAATTTGAATTTCAAATGGTAGGGAACCAGTGCCTCTCAAAAGGTTCAATAACTAAAAGACAAGCAACCACCATTTACCATTTATCAGCTAAAGTGAGACGTTCGTGTTATACTTCACAGGATCAACAAATAGAATTGCTGATTTGCAAACATAAACCAGAACGGGAACCAAGTTGATAAAAGCTAAATACATATCACAAATATAAAGCCAAGCACAAGGAATTAAATATCAACATGTAGAGAAATCACAGATTTCAACCAACTAAAAAATTAAAAAAGATGTATAGAAAAGCATTGGGGAAATGTGAAATGGCTTATGAGAGGAGTGTAGATTCCCATTATAACCAGCTGTAACGTCATCTTCCCAACAAAAAGAGCAAAGAAAACACAGAAAGCAAACCCCAAATTGTTCAGTAATTCACTCACCAGGCAAGGATGATTCTGAGGAACTGAAACCAGCAAATTTGTCTTCTTCACTTTCTGAGCCAGAGATTCCTCTACTTTCACTCAAAGTCTTCAAATCAGAGATTCCACAAGCTTGGATTGTAGAAGAGAACAACCAAAAAGAAGCAGAGTAACCAAAGAATCAGTTGAAGAAAAGCAACAACTGAGAGAGACAGAGCCCTGTGATTGGGAGAGGAAGAGAACGGAGCACATATGATAAGAATATTTAATTCAATGAACACTTTTGTCAAATATGAATACTTAATTCAATGAATTCAATCTCTAACATGGCACTTCATCTATGTATATGATAAGAATAACTACAAATTCCAAGTAAATGAAAGGATGATTAAAGGGTATCCATGAAGTTGTCAACACCCAACAAAAGAGAGGTGAGGAGAAAAGGCCTAACAAGAAACGCAATTAAGAAGATAGAAAAGTGGGGTTTCATCACATGTGCTTTCACCTACTAATCAATTATATTGTGCACCCCAGTTTTAAGTAAGTTTCTTGCTTTAGTTGCCAATTTAATTAATTAGATTACCTCTTGAATCACACCATATAATTGAATATTTGGACCCAAGTGTGCTTAAATTTGTTGCTGCTCCTTTACGACTCATTAATCTTCCAGCAGGGGATTTTGACTAGGACTAGTCATATTCATCACAGAATTTTTCCTTAATGTATCTGTAGTCAATGTAATATTCATGACGTCACATCTCCATGCCAAAAATTTAATCAAGTAAAAAACTTTGTCAATGTTTAAGTTGTCTGCTTTTGTTTCAGTGTTATCCAGAAAGATAAAAGAATATATAAGCACAATCCAATTTTATTAAACGATCATATACGAAAAGCATTTAAAACAATTTTCCCTTTGAAGACTTTTTGCCACTATAGGCCTCACAATACTAGAGTACTTGGTCAGGATTTTTTTAATATCCATTACTTAGAAAGAATGGCACACAAAAGCTGACTTTAAAAGTTGGCTTCTGTCCAAAGCAGCATCCTAGATTGATAATTATCTATATATCCATCTTTGAAAGCAGGGGATTTCTAAGATTTATAAATGCAGTTGGTTATTATCAAACAGCTTTCTGAAGTGAATTGGGGTCAATGATAAAGAAGTCAAAATAACAACAACTGTGACTCGTTTTCATTTTTAGTATTGTTCAATGGCTGGAAGGATTAGCTTCTAAAAGCTCTTGATTTGGAAAGCAAGGTGATTAGCTTTGTCAAATTCTTCATTTTTCCTTATGTCATTCCTTTTTGATGGAATGTTTTATTCTATTAAGGATGTTATCTTATGTATTTAAGATATGCTTTATTGGATGAACATCATAAGTCGCCTTAAGTATACTGTTTTAGACTTTTGGTAAGATATATTCCCCTTTCACTTTATTGCTTTTGATGTTGAATCACTTAGCTATTTTTTAGTTGTTGGTTAGGTTCCTTGATGTTGTAGAACTTAAAATATCATCCTGTATTCTGCTTAACTTGAAAATATATTTGTCCTTATCACTGTATTATTCATTGTCATTTTCATTTTCATTTTCATTTTTGCGTTTTCAATTCTATGCAGGCACTATCAAAGGGCTCATATTTCTAGTAGTTTATAGTAAATTTTCTAGGACCTGCAATATTTGCGTTATTGAAATCTTGGCCATGGCCAATGCCAGAGAAACTAAAGTAGGACCATCCTAAATAATAATCGTCAAAGCTATTTTAAAGCAGACTATAGTTGAATAGTATACAACAAAAACCAGAAATTTCAAATACAGGTGTTAGAATATGTGTGGAGACAGACCCCGTTAGCCATGCATACTGTTAGAAATATCCTAAGAGCCTATCAGCTACGTCACTTTTTTTTTTCACATGGCATAAAAAACCAGATAAACTAGAATGTAAACTAAGTTAATTTGCAGGGTTCATATTCCTCCTGATACAAAATCTGACTAGGAGGGTAGTCTAAATTTCACTGTCTAGCAATTTTACTTGGAATTTCTCCTCATAACATTCCAGCTTTTACCATATAAACACAAAGCAAAATAGTATTCCAATCACTCAAGCAGAAGAAATTTTAATCTAGCTTCACATATGAAAAACAGGATCGTAAGAAACAACAATTAAAACGAAAAGGTGAAGCTGCAATCGAGCACAGCTTATTATTGAAGAACTCAAATCAATCCAATTTGCTTTCACATTTTAACTTTAGACTAAGCAAAAGTTCCCTAAGCTCCTCAAAAGCTTTTCTCTGTAATTTGCTTCAATTATCCTGACAATGCTCCTTCACATACTGATTTTGTATGTGCAACCATTATCTATTCTTTTCTTTGTAAGTTCACTTCTTCCCTGCCATCAGCTGTTATATATATATATATATATATACACTCCTACTCTTTTATTGAGGAAACGGAGTTTTATGTAATATTATGCATTGCAAGTAACACCATTATCTTGGGCTGAGTGGAGAGCTGTTTTATATCTTTCATTTCCTGTATGTATTATCTTCACAGGCAATTTATTATGTGTTGACTATATATTTATTTGGAAACCATCTGTACTTGAGCAATCTTTTCGAATATCTGCCTCTGAATATAGTCAATTACTTATAATTCTTGTCTTTATATTTCTTGTACAGATTTGCTTCTGTTCCATATTTAGCTTATCTATTTGTTATAGGTTATAATTATTTATGAGATTCTAAAGTTATTCTCAAGACAGTCCCATGGTACTCTTAGTTAATAGTTATTTTATCTCACCTTATTATTTTTCACTTCGACTTCCGTATAAACCGTCTTTAGCATTTATATGCTTGGACCTAGCGGTAGCATCATAAATGTGTTATGTTGAAACAAAATGCATCAATGGGTTTTGTTCCCAGAACAATATGTATATCACCAACTTGATGACTGCAGGTCCTCATACTGCTACAGAATTTTGGAGAAATAATTGGTTTAAGTTTGCTAATACAAAATTTGGTATATGTTCTTTGTTACAGGTCTAAGATGCAGATTGAGATTTAGGAGGCATGAAGCACTTCCAAAAAAGGAATTGCATGAAAAATGAAATAAGTGCCTAGGTGATTCAAAACTTACCAACACACACAGTTACACAGAGGTTGTGTTGATTCAGTAATTAATGAAGAAGACAAAGAAGCCGTCTTGCTTTTGCATTATCAGATCAACAAATATTTTATGAAGTTAAGTAGAATGAAATCCACTTCAATACTAGTTTTATTCTAATAAAATTAAAGTATCTGGTTTTTTGCTTCTTTTTTATTACAATAATCCTAATTTTTCATTTAGATTTAATATTTATATTTAAAAAAATAATGTTAAATCAAAGTAAAAGTTGAGATAAAAACCTAGGACGTTCGACTGCAAATTACAGTTTTTTTCTTTTCATGTATTATCTTACAACGAATATATAGTATCCACAAACATTTCACTTACATTAACATATAGTATGATATAAATGATCAGACAAGTTAAAATCAAAATAAATTAAAAAACTTAAAATATTAACAATCAATTAAATAACATGTAAAAAGCAATTTTACTAAAATTTAATGATATTTTAAGTTCAAAAGCAATTTTAAAAATTTATGAGTTCAGGGTTTATGTCTATATTCAAATTTTTTTGAAGAAACATAAATTTCTCCAACAATTATGAATTTTAGCATGATTAATTGGTATAAACGTTTTCAATTAAACTAAAATTTCGTAATTTTTGTGATTTGGAACATAAATAACATGATTTGTTTTTTCAAGATAGATTGCTTAATTTACATTTCTACACATGTTGAATTTAAATCTTCGTGTTTTGGATGGATTTGACTTTAATAAAAATATATGTTGTTGGCTTTTTAGTCTGGGAAGACTTTGTCTGTGTTAAAAATTGTGGCCTTGTATATGTCTATTAAATATAAGTCTTTTCATAATATCTTTATCTAACTCAGTTTTTAATTTACTTTTATTTTTAATTTTTAATTTAGTTTTAGTTTTCACTTTTTCAGTTATATAATATATATGTGTGTGTGTCAAATATATATAGTTTTTATGAGAAGTTAGTTGATTTATATTTTGTACAATTAAAAATTTTTATATAAAGAGAGGATATGGCGCTCCGTATCATCATCCTTTAAAGTAGCTAGAAACTTTTAGGATGGAATAATCAAATTTTTTTGTTAATTATATATATTTTATTGTTTTATTATTTCATTCATTGAAATTTCCGTCATATTCTGATAACTTTTATTTTGTACAACAGCTATCTAAATTGAGAGTATCCATGTCACCGGATATGGTCTATTATCAAACGTTCGTGGCCCTTTACCAAGAGGTGCTAATTTCCCTTCCTCGTTAGCACAACTAAATAAAAAAACCAATTCTTATTAACATGATTTGTAACATTCTGTCACCCTAATTTCTTCGATTGATTCAAGACAAAATTTTTCCAGTTTCGGATACCTAGGTTTGAGACCATAAACACAACCAACAAGAGCATTATGCCATCTACTAACCTCAACTTCAACATCAGTAGTACAATATTTCACACATTTAACACCATCAGAGATACATGGAAATGTACCGAAGATCACATCCAATATCATGAACCCCAATATGAACAAATAAATCTAGTCTCTTTTCAGTAGCCAGATTCAAATTACAATCGATATGAATTTGAGAGCACATGGCCTTTTCAATCACCTTATTGCTCTGCAAATCAACACGATCGACCAAACCCTCGTTATGTTTATATCATGAATTCCATCATTCACCCCAAACAACTCACCACTATCATGATCAGACAAAAACTTACTAGAATTCAAACCATTTGATTCATGAGAAACAATAGAACTTGTCAAAACAGAACCATCCACCTTCATAGATGATGAACCACGAGACATTTTCTTCCTCACGATTGGAAATCAGCGTACATTAGCAAAAATCTATTGTGCGCCGAGAGAAACACGTGGCCTCCTTTCTAACCTCAAAGCTTTTTAATAAAGTTTTTATTTATTATTCATAGTCCTTGTTTTTTTTAATATTAAAATATAATAATAATAATTTTTTTTTTTTGTCAATGAAGTAGTTTGTCGTCACAAAAAAGAGTCGGTTTCGTTGATTTTATGTCGTTGAAGAGCCTCCATCAAAAGAAGAATGGATACATTGAAAATGATACTTCAACTGTCGAAGTACAAATTCTGCAAGTTTCAGTGTTTATGAATAAATAGTATTGTGGTTGGAGAGGTTTGGATGATCTAGTTTATTATATATGATCTGAGCTCGATCTATTAAGTTTTTTTAATGTCTCTAAGAGATTGAATAAGATTACTTTATACTGAATGTTTTCCTATTTGACTAGTAAATGTACTAGAGTGGCGAGGCAAATTACCTTCCAAGCAGTCTTGAAATTTAATTTATACCAATTAAACATTGAGAATGAGAATAATAGATGCCACGTTGATTTCTATCTAAAAGAAAAATGATACTAAAATGAATTCTTGATGATGATTGCGAAGAAAATTACATAGGCTTATATTAAACACAAAAATTTAATTGTTGTTCCATAATGAGAAAATGCGAGGAAAGCATTAATCTTGGCAATTAGACTTGCTTAATTTTGTAAACTTGGTTAATTTGTTATAATATTGGCTAAACTTTCCTTTTCTGTCGACTAGTTTTGATCATGTTTAATTCTTTCCCCTTGTGACACTATAACATGCCCTTGGCTTGTTAGTTTTCCTAACATTCCCCCTCAATCAAACTTTGCCAATAAAAGTCCAGAGGCCAAGCTTGGGGCATAAAACATGAGGAAGCTAGAGAGAGGCTTCAAAAAGATATCAACAACTTGATCTTTGGAACCAACGATTCGATTGATCAATTGAGTTTGGGCCACTTTCTCTCACATAAAATGATAATCAATTTCAATGTCTTCTGTGTACTATGCGAAATAGAGTTTGTGATATATTTAGTTGTTTGAGCTTACTAATCTAAGCTACTTGTTTATGTTTACATGAGGTCCGTATAAAGTGAGCAGCAGGGCTCGTGAAGTGTAGAAGTTGAGCGAAGAGTAACTGCAGTTAGGCAGAGCTAACCACATTCGATTGTGCAGAAATTTTGAGCAAAATTATAAAGCTTTGGGAACTGCTATGGTGCACCCTCTTCCAATTCCTAGAACTTTTGGAAAAGTGGCCATACTCCTAGTGCGTCCTAGCTAAACCCATTTAATACGAAGGTTTGCAAAAAACTATTATTTTAACTTTTCTATCATATACATAGAAAAGAAAGATTGCAACGATAACATCATAAGACGTGGGAATCAAGAAGAAATCTAAAATGTTGTTAACTCGTTAATATTTGTTATTACATTACACTTCATGGGCGACCCCTTAAATATCAAAGACAAGGGTTGGGAACAATATTATCTATTGTCAATTAAATCAATTTTGTGAATAATTTGACCCGCACTTCAAATTATCATCCACAAAATGAAGGGGAGTGTTGGTATTTGGCTCATATGAAAACAAAGTGGGAGAGATCCCACATTGCTTGAGAAGCAAAGTTGGGTCTCACATTGGCCTTATAAAAGAGGCCATGTGGGAGAAATATAAGTGTACCAAATTGAAATATCTTTCACCCCCTCAAAATTGTAAGGTCTCATAGTAAGATCTCGTAGTTTAAGGGCCTTTCTGTAAGGACCTTAAAGTTTATAATATTTATTTTTCTCCCTTTGTTTTGGGTATTTGTAGTATTGCCCAATTGTTTGGGTAATTATAGTTTGGCCCAGCTATTTGGGTAATTGCAGTTTGGCCCAATAGTTGTGGTATTTGTATTGTGGCCCAAAAAGTTTGCATTCTCTTTGAAGATAGTGGAAAGTTTCTTCAGCGGCACCCGAGGACGTAGGTATTTATACCGAACCTCGTTAAATCCTGGTGTGTTTTCTATTTCTGCATTGTGGTTGATTGGTTGCCTCTTTAGTTGCTGTTATATTCAATTATCTGGCATAATTGTGGTTGTGCTTTTGGTTGTTCTGTTGGTTACCGTTTCCGCTTGTGCATAACAATTGGTATCAGAGCCGAAGGTTTTGGGTAGTTAGTGGCTATTTCTTTGAAGCACTTGCTACTATTCTGGGCTGTTGATTTTGGATTGCTAGTTATTGAATATAATAGCTTGTTGGAGCTTGGTTATTGGTGTT
The DNA here is from genome assembly GCA_013180625.2 of Boswellia sacra. Lineage (NCBI taxonomy): Eukaryota > Viridiplantae > Streptophyta > Magnoliopsida > Sapindales > Burseraceae > Boswellia > Boswellia sacra. The sequence continues at coordinate 21,975 of SNVD02012240.1, read as the reverse complement.
TGTGTATCGAGCTTATTTGTGAGAGGTAGTAATGGCTTCATCGTCAACTGTATCTGAGAAGTCAGTAACTGTGACAAATGCAAAAATAGATGTTGAAAAATTTGATGGCCGAAATAATTTCGGCTTATGGCAGAGTGAGGTGCTGGACGGGTTGTATCAGCAGGATTTGGATATTGTTCTGGAAGAAACAAAACCAGAAGATATCAGTGCAAGAGATTGGGACAGGCTGAATATAAAAGCTTGTGGGTTGATTCGCTCTTGCTTGTGTAGAGAACAAAAGTATCCGTTCACTAAGGAGACATCTGTAAACAAATTGTGGAAGGCGCTGGAGAACAAATATATAAAGAAAAGCAATGAGAATCGGCTGTATCTATTGAAGAGATTGTTCCGTCTTCAGTTGAAACCAGGTACGAGCATCAGTTCTCATATTGATGAGTTTAATAAGTTAATTGCTGATTTGTTAAACTTAGATGAAACCTTCAAAGATGAAATTAAGGCTATGCTATTGATTGGCTCACTTTCGGATGAATTAGATCATTTATGCATTACTCTTATCCATGGAAAAGATAAATTGTCTTTTGAAGAAGTTTGTTCTGCTTTGTTGAATTATGAAATTCGTAAGAAAGATCAAAGGGAACATAGGGTTGAGTCAGTAGATGCATTGACAGTGAGAGGGCGTAGTCATAGTAAAAAACCAGGAAAAAGGGGAAAGTCTTGGTCAAAGGGTAGATTAGGAAAAGATGAGTGTGCCTTTTGTCGTGAGAAAGGGCATTGGAAGAAAGATTGTCCTAAGTTGAAAAAGAAAGAAAAGGGAAAGACTGTTTCTGATGCATGTGTTGTTGAGCGTGAGGATGATAGTGATTCAGATATATGTCTAGTTGGTCATCCATCCACCTTCGGTTCTGATGAGTGGATTATGGATTCGGGTTGTACTTATCATATGTGTCCACATCGGGATTGGTTCTTTCAGTTTGAACAGCTTGATTGTGGAGTTGTGTATATGGGCAATGATGATATTTGCCATACTGCTGGGATAGGTTCGATCCGTTTGAGGAAACATGATGGACTGACTAGAGTTCTGACAGATGTTCGGTATGTACCGAAGTTGAAGAAGAATCTCATCTCTTTGGGAGTCTTAGAATCTAAAGGCTGTGGTATATCTATTCGAGATGGTATTCTGAGGGTCACTTCAGGCGCTCTTATGGTATTGAAAGGTACTAGGAGGAACAACTTGTATTACTATAATGGTAATACGGTTATTGGATCAGTTGCTATGGTTTCTGATAATGATGCAGATTTAGAGATCATGAGACTGTGGCATATGCGTTTGGGACATGCAGGTGAGAAAGCCTTATTCAGTTTGGTGAAACGAGGCTTATTGAAATGTGCAAAGACCTGCAAGCTGGATTTTTGTGAGCATTGTGTTCTGGGAAAGCAGAAGAGAGTGAAATTTGACACCGCTATTCATAATACCAAGGGTATTCTTGATTATGTTCACTCAGATGTGTGGGGACCTACTAAAACCGCATCTATGGGAGGTAGGCACTACTTTGTTACTTTTGTTGATGACTTTTCCAGAAGAACTTGGGTGTACTGTTTGAAATCAAAAGATGATGTACTTCGTGCTTTCCTTAAATGGAAAAAGATGATTGAGACACAGACTGGCAAGAAGATCAAGCATCTCAGAACAGACAATGGTGGTGAGTATTGCAGTGATCAGTTTTTGAAATTGTGTCAAGATGAAGGTATTGTACGTCATTTTACTGTTAGAGGTACACCGCAGCAGAATGGGGTGGCAGAACGCATGAACCGGACATTGCTGGAGAAAGTTCGGTGTATGTTGTCTAATGCTGGGTTAGGCAAAGAGTTTTGGGCTGAGGCTGTGACTTATGCATGTCATCTCATTAATCGTCTACCTTCAGCTGCTATTGGTGATAGAACTCCATTGGAGGTATGGTCTGGACAACCTGTTTCTGATTATGATTCTTTACATGTTTTTGGTTCTACTGCATATTATCATGTGAAAGAATCTAAGCTGGATCCTAGAGCCAAGAAAGCGATTTTCTTGGGATTTGCTTCAGGAGTGAAAGGATATCGTCTATGGTGTCCTAGTTCGAGGAAGATTATATCCAGCAGAGATGTGACATTTGATGAGTCTTCAATGTTGAAGAAATCAGAAAAACCAGACAAAGGTGAATGGTACTCCACAGCAGGTGGAGCATACTCAGCAGCAGGTGGAGTTTGAAACGACGACATTGAACCCAGTTAGATATGTTGAGACAGATGTTGATACTCCTATGACAGAGGGAGATTTGGGAGATGATGGTGAAGGTTCTACTCAGGAACCTCAACAGCAACAAGAATCTATTGCAGTTAATAGGCCAAGACGTGAGATTCGCAGACCTGCTCGATTTGCTGATATGGTGGCCTATGCACTTCCAATTGTAGATGCTGATGTTCCTTCCACTTATAGAGAGGCAGTCAGATGTTCTGAAGTTGATGAGTGGAAGACAGCTATGAGCGAAGAGATGCAGTTTCTTCAGAAGAATGAAACTTGGGAGCTAGCTCAACTACCGAAGGGTAAAAAGGCAATTGGGTGCAAATGGGTATATGCAAAGAAAGATGGATTTCCTGACAAGAATGACGTCCGCTACAAGGCAAGGTTGGTGGCTAAAGGCTACGCTCAGAGGGAAGGAATTGACTACAATGAGGTATTTTCTCCAGTTGTGAAACATTCTTCCATTAGAATTTTGTTGGCCTTGGTAGCTCAGATGAATATGGAACTAGTTCAACTTGATGTAAAAACTGCATTTTTACATGGTGACTTGGAAGAGGAAATCTATATGACTCAGCCAGAGGGATTCAAAGTTGCTGGTAAGGAAAATTTGGTTTGCAAACTGAAAAGATCGCTTTATGGTTTGAAGCAATCTCCCAGACAGTGGTATAAGCGATTTGATCGGTTTATGATGGGTCAGAGGTACACAAGAAGCAAATTTGATAATTGTGTGTATTTTTGGAGGCTACGTGATGATTCTTTCATTTATCTACTCTTGTATGTTGATGATATGTTGATAGCTTCGACGAATGTCGAAGAAATTACAAAGTTGAAGACTTAGTTGAATCGAGAGTTTGAAATGAAAGATTTGGGTGAAGCTAAGAAGATTCTTGGCATGGAGATTAGCAGAGATAGAGGGAGAAGCAAGATTTGTTTGACTCAGAAGCAGTATCTGAAGAGGGTATTACAACGGTTTGGCATTACAAAGCAGTCTAAACCTGTAAGTACCCCACTTGCTCCTCATATGAAGCTCAGTGCATCTTTATCTCCTAGTACAGATGAGGAATGAGTGTATATGTCTCGAGTTCCATATGCTAATGCAGTGGGTAGTCTGATGTATGCTATGGTGTGTACGAGACCCGACATTTCACATGCAGTTGGAGCAGGTATATACATGATCCTGGTAAAGGACATTGGCAATCAGTGAAATAGATTCTACGGTATTTGTTAAAAACCGTAGATGTTGGCTTAGTCTTTGAGAGGGATGATACATGTGGTCAATATGCTATTGGTTATGTTGATTCAGATTATGCTGGTGATTTGGATAAACGTCGGTCGACAACCGGTTATGTGTTTACTCTTGCAAGAGCACCAGTGAGTTGGAAGTCTACTTTACATTCTACAGTGGCTTTGTCTACTACAGAGGCAGAGTATATGGCTATGACAGAGGCTGTGAAGGAAGCTATTTGGTTACAGGGATTGCTGGATGAATTGGGACTTGGGCAGAAGAAGATCACTCTTTATTCTGACAGTCAGAGTGCTATCCACTTAGCGAAGAATCTAGTGTTCCATGTTCGTACGAAGCATATTGATGTTCGGTATCATTTTGTGCGGCAGATCATTGATGAAGGGAGAATCTTACTTCAGAAGATTGGGACTGCCGAGAATCCCGCAGATATGTTGACTAAGGTTGTGACAGCGATCAAGTTCAGTCATTGTTTGGACTTGATCAACATTGTGCCTGTTTGACCGCGCCATTGGGCGCATTAGGAGGCATTGCAGTTGTGATAGAGAATGTGGGGAAAAGAAGAAATTTGTGATGGGTCAGCATATTCGCCAAGGTGGAGATTTGTTGGTATTTGGCTCATATGAAAACAAAGTGGGAGAGATCCCACATTGCTTGAGAAGCAAAGTTGGGTCTCACATTGGCCTTATAAAAGAGGCTATGTGGGAGAAATATAAGTGTACCAAATTGAAATATCTTTTACCCCCTCAAAATTGTAAGGTCTCATAAGTAAGACCTCGTAGTTTAAGGGTCTTTCTGTAAGGACCTTAAAGTTTGTAATATTTATTTTTCTCCCTTTGTTTTGGGTATTTGTAGTATTGCCCAATTGTTTGGATAATTATAGTTTGGTCCAACTGTTTGGGTAATTGCAGTTTGGCCCAATAGTTGTGGTATTTGTATTGTGGCCCAAAAAGTTTGTATTCTCTTTGAAGATAGTGGACAGTTTCTTCAGCGGCGCCCGAGGACGTAGGTATTTATATCGAACCTCGTTAAATCCTGGTGTGTTTTCTATTTCTGCATTGTGGTTGATTGATTGCCTCTTTAGTTGCTGTTATATTCAATTATCTGGTATAGTTGTGGTTGTACTTTTGGTTATTCTGTTGGTTACCGTTTCCGCTTGTGCATAACAGGGAGAACCAACACTGTAACATTATATATTTTTAAAAACATGTAACTGAATGCAAATGGCATCAGATTTCAAGCTTCCCACATAAAAATCCCTACAAATAGGGTCATCCACTTTGGCGAAAATGACTTCCACATAATTGATTATCTCACCAAATTATTGATAAGTGACTCTTAGTGATCAAACTCATGCTAAGAATTAACAAATAGCTCACTATTCCATGATTTGAAATCGAAGTCACTTTGTCACTTTCTTATATATAAACCTTCATGGAAACCAATTGTAAACATACAAACTTATTCATTTCATCAGCTCATTTTTTAGTTTTTTTTTCTTCTTTAATTTTATTTGTGGCATTGATTCAAGAATTGAAGTGATTACGTCGACCTCCTTTTTATAAAGAATTTGGACAAATGAATTTCTACACAAACAATATACGTATGTAAACCTAAAAAATTATTTTTTAACTGCTATAACGTGTCCATTTGTTAATACTAATTTTTTGTTCTTCTAAAAATATAAACAAAATAAACAAGAAGCTGTGGATGAAATCATGAAACGTACTAACATTTTGACTCCGGTCAAAAAGTTGATCCAGTCAACCTAGACAATAATTATTGTTTCCAAAGAAAATGCCACGCAGGGGCCGGGAATCAAATGATGTGCTTGACTCGGTAAACTAATACGACAAAAAAAGCCGTGTAATTGCAGCAATACGCAAGTTAAATGAAATCTTCTTTGATAGAGTCTTTGGCTTTTCGATTCGTTTCTATTACAATAATTCTAATTTTTTTCATTTGGAGATGTTCATGATGTATAATTGTCTACTAAATTACATAATAATTACAAAAAAAAATCACTCAAAATATAACCAAGAGTGTTTAATATTTTCTTTTAATTTATTCTTTTACTACTGATAATATATATATTCTTAAACTTTTCACACAAATTAAGATATGGTATCATATATAATAGAGTTAAAAATAAAAAATAGATTAAATAACTTAAAATAATGTGCTCAAAATAATAACAATCAATTATATTAACTCGTAAAAAGTATTTGCATATGTAATATTATTTTAGAGAGTACTAAGTTACTAATAAGCTGCAAACAAACCATTGTATGGAGTTTTAGGAAAAAAGATAAGAAAAATCTAATGGTTATTAAAAGACCGAAAGTATTATTAGTTTGGTAGCATAAACTTGCTGGTTACATTTTCCATAAAATCAAAATACTGTTTATTTTAAATATAACAGAAGTCAACAACCTATCGGAGCTTACAATCAAATTTCAGCTGGAGATGCATTTCTCCCACATTGGACCATAAATACCCGAGTCCCAGAAACAAGCTTAGCTTCTACAATTTATTCACTCCCTTGTCCATAGCCAGCTAGTTATATTGTCCACAAAACACAACCAAGCTATGGAAATCGCTTCCTTTTTCCTGCTTCTAATTATTTTCTTCATTTCTTTTATCTTTCTGATCTCTTATGTATTCAAAAGCAAATCCACAAAGGGAAAACTTCCTCTCCCTCCAGGCAGCTTAGGCTGGCCCTTAATAGGTGAAACTTTTGAATATCTTGCAATGGCTAGGAAGAATTGTATTGAAAACTTCATATCAGAAAGGCAAAAGAGATACTCCTTCAAGCTTTTCAAGACATCATATATTGGCCAAAAGATGGTGTTTATGTGCACCCCAGAGGGAAACAAATTCCTCTTCTCCAATGACAACAAGCTTGTCAAACCTTGGTACCCCAAAACCTTTTTCAAGATCTTTGAGCAGTCTGATGAGAGATTCAACAACAAGGAGGATCGTGACAGCAACCGCAAAACAGTCGCTACATTCTTTAGCCAGCCCGAAGCACTCAAAGAAAACGTAGCAATTGTTGATGCAGTAGCAAGGGAGCACTTTCAGACTTACTGGGAGGGCAAAGAAGTAGTGAAGGCACATCCTCTGGCCAAGAAGTTCACCTTCACATTATCTTGTAGATTGAAGTTAAACGTTCGGGATTTGGAAACTATTGAAGAACTTGAGAACCTATTTGGCTGCATAATGTCTGGAATGCTTTCCTTGCCCATAGACTTTCCAGGGACAAAATTTAACCGTGCAATCAAAGCATCGAAAGAGATTCGGAAGAAGTTTGCGGCTATGATTCGACGAAGGAAGATGGAAATCCTGGAGAATAGAGAGTCTCAAGATTCATCAAAGGACTTATTGTCCTTGTTAATAGTGGAGAAATACGAGAACAATGAAGAAGTAGATGAATCTGATATTGCCGTGGCAATTTTGGGGTACATAGTTGCGGCATATGACAATACAAGCACCACTATAGCTTCTGTTATGAAGTATCTGGCAGAGCTGCCTGAAGTCTATGAAGAGGTCCGAAGAGGTATGGTTATTAGATCAGCTTTAATTTTGTTAATTTCCAAGCTTATTCACCTATAGCTCACCTAGCAACAGTAATATTATACGTATAACTTATTTGTCTACTATATGATATATCTATCATAAGTTGATGTCATACAATATTATAGGAATTAGAATATAATAATATGAGGAGCTTGTAATAATAATAATGACAATCACAAAAGACTGTCCTAAACAATTGTAGGAGATATGATTTATATGTAATATTCTTCTTGAAAATATCTTAGAGGTAATATTATATGTATTCTCTCCACAAACAAATAAATTAACGGGAAGGAGACATGGTTTATGTCATTGATTATTCAAATTAAAATATGCCTTGATTTTGGGATGATGGATCAAAAATGGCGCCGATTTAACTATTGAAATAATAATTGCTTTAAAATCTAAAAGAGAGAGAAAAAAAAGGTACCTATTATGCGTTTATGCTCTTGATTGAAAAATATGGATTTTAATTCTCATGTATAAACGTTTAGTTTCTAAATTTTTATTTGCTATGCGATTATATATGTTGACAAAAGAACAAATGGAGATAGCAAATACGAAAAAACCAGAAGAAACTTTGAATTTGGATGACATAAGAAAAATGAGCTACTCTTGGAATGTTGCCTGCGAAGCGCTAAGATTGCAACCACCACTTGCTTCACCATTCAGAGAGGCCACTACTGACTTCAGCTTCGATGGATATCTAATTCCCAAGGGATGGAAGGTAATTGATTAATATGATCTACAATATCTAATAAGAATTTTTCAAATACTAGTTCAAATTATTGACCCTGTTCGTTCATGAATTACCAGTTACACAGGGCGGTACATGCAACCCAAAAAAACCCGGAATACTTTCCAGAGCCAGATAAATTTGACCCATCAAGACATGAAGGGAACAAGCTAGTTCCTTTCTCATATGTTCCATTTGGAGGAGGTCCAAATATGTGCCCTGGAAGAGAGTATGCTCGATTGCAAATTCTTGTCTTCCTTCATTATTTGGTTAAAAAATTTAGGTGGGAGAAAGTGATCCCGGATGAGCCAATGATAAGGGATCCAATTCTAGTGCCAGCCAAAAGACTTCCAGTTCGGCTTTTTCCCCTTGAATCTTAGCTTTACGAGGCTAGCTATATGTGCTGTTTTGAATCATTTCGATTTTTGATTTTTTTTTTTAAAGTTTTAGGATAATTGTATTCTGGTAATCTAAGACTAGTAATACGAAAATATTTAATTTTACTTGCGGAAACTGTTCAAGAATAAAACACTTTATAGGAACAAAATAAAAATATAATCAAATTAGTTATCTTTTAGGCAACTTTTCTTAAAATCCTCTTACGATCTGTGTACTTTTATAATTAGTTACTGACATGCATGATATCTATATATGTATGTGCATAGACGGAGCCAGGATTTTTACTAAGGAGGGGCAAATCCAAACAATAACAAAATTTAAAATGACAATAAAACAATAAAGAAAAATTAACTATTCACCACCATAATCATCTAGACTAAAACCTTTTGATTGGAGGTAGGTTCATGTATTAGCTTTTGAGAAATCAACTATCGTCAAAAACCCATTCCTAATCCACTCTAACTGCCAACAAAATTTATAATTTGGTCTATACAAATTTTTAAAGAGGGATTTCTTTTTTGTTTTGTTTAATTGTTTTATTATTATAAATATCCACAATCTCACAATGATTAAATTTAATTAACATTTGTTTAAATTAGAGGTTTTTGGTTTCTATTTGATCATAATACAGCGTAACTATATAATTTTTAATTTATTATATAGAATTAAAATATTTATATAAAAAATTGTAATTTAAAAATAAAGTCCTACAATTATGATTCATGGCCAGCAGCTACCCTTGCGAATTTAAGGAAAAAGAAATTGCGGCAAAGAGTAAAAACAAATAAGAAAACTGAAAAAGTATAAAGTAATAATTAAAAAACAAGAGAAGAAGAATTTTACCTTAATATACACTAACTTCCAATAAATAGGTGGACCACTACAAGATGAATGGGCTTAATATACACTAACTTCCAATAAATAGGTGGATCACTACAAGATGAATGGGCATTGATCGGTGAATTGCCACCAATGAAGTGGAGAAGAAGGAGAAGAAGAAGAAACGGAGTTACGGGATCACAAAACCACAAAAAAGCAAAGTGTTTTTTAGGATTTGGTAAAGTGGACGGGTAAGACTTAAGCAGAAAGAAACCAATAAAAAATTATAATACAAATTTGTAATTTTAGATAATATAAAAGGCAAAATAGATAATACATCCTTTCAAAAAAAAATTTCCAAATACAAGGAGGGGCAATTGCCCCTCCTTGTTCCTTCCTGCCTCCGTCCCTGTGTATGTGTACATTAGTACATATATTCAATGGGAGTGGAACAATACCCAATCTTAATTTCCTTCCATGATTAATACTAAATTTATAAAATTAATAATGTGCAGATCATTTCAATCAACTTGTGGAACTAGCACTTATTAATTCACAAAATTAGGATGAAAAAATAAAAACCAGGAATAAAATTAGGATTGGAGACTGATTTTTTTTTTTTATTAAGATCTAACTGTTAGGTAAATTGTTAATTGTTACTAATTAAACAACAAACATGACTGAAATATATATAGAGTGATAAGAAAAGGAATCTTAACTACACATTAATATTAAATTCTACATATTATAATATCTGAAAAAGCTTTGATCTCATATTAGGAGATGATTTTAATTAGTTAATAGAATTGATAATGAGTGAGAACTGGAATCCTTTAAATTTATTGAAAAAAGGGGGGATCATGTGATTGATGAATCCAAGAGAGCAGTCCAAAATGGAGACTGGAGTGGAGTTTGCAGAAGAAAAAAAAGACATGACCGGCAGGTCCGGCACTTGATGCCAATAAAAAAGACGTAATTAGAAATGTCACAAAAGGCTATCAGCTTGGTTCCAAGTATGCCTTATAATATTAAAGAAAAAATGAGAGTTTGTAAAAAGCTTGTATTGTTGCTTTAATCTTCATTCTGTAAGTATTTTTTGTTATCATATTTTAAGATATCACAAAAATTGAGAGATGCTTTTCTCACCTATTATAAATTGAAAAATTTTGTTTGTTTGCTGATATTGTTGACTTGACCTTAGAATAATTTGATGTTGGATCATAGATGGCTGGATGTAGGTCGTCGGATTTTAAACATGGTGGTGGCTAGCCATAGTTTGTGTAAGGCCAAATCGCAGATATTCCTGCAGTTTAGTGCTTACGCATATTTTATTTTAAAATCCTTCTTCTTCAAGCCTTTAACTTCTTTTCTTCTAACTATTTGAAAACATTTTGAACTTAAGCGATTTTGAAGCTTTGAGGGATAAATTTAAATAATGAGGAAAAAGTACATTTTTATACATTTCTATCTTTTTTTTTTGGTACCTTCTTTTATTCGATTGTTCCAAAATTAAACATCTAAGTAAAAAATGTTTTGTGCAATGTAATCGAATATTTTGACTTCACACGTAGGCAATTAAATGGACGAAGGTTTGTTTTTTCAACTATAAGGGCTAGTTTGTTTCGACTTCTACGAGTAGAGCTTATTGAAGTAGATTTTTTTTTAAGTAGAGCTTCTAAAAGTAGACTATTTATAAAAAAATTATTGATTGTTTGATGAAACAAATATAAAAGTACTTATTATAATTAAATTACCAAAACAGAGTTTTGTTATAAGTAAAGAATAAAGTAAAATACCTAAAATTAAATAAGGATATCTTTAATATTTCAAAACTTTAAAAAAGCTCAAAAAGAGCTTTTCTCAAAAGCCTCAATTTTGGGCTTCTTCTAGTAGATATAAAACAGTTTTTTTAATCATTCAAAAGCTCTTTTCAGATGACAGTCAAACAACACAAAAATAAAATTTAAAAGAGCTTTTGACATTAAAGAAGTCTTTTACCCATTAGAGAATCCCAAATAAACGCACTTTAAATAGTCAAACATATTTAGTAGCTAGCTATAGAATTTTTTGGTTAAAAACAAATATCTTCAAGAATTAATTAAACATCTTAATTTTGCTTCCTCTTCTTCTCCTTCAAAATTCTTGATCAATGTTCAAAAGGTTTTAATTTTAAGTTCAATTCGTACTATGCCCACCAAGAGGGCATGCAAAACCTTAGACAATTAGCAGAATTTAAAATGTGATAAATTATTTATCGCTCCAAATAACAATACTAGGGTTTTGATTTCATTACCAGTGAAAGTTCACTATCTAATTCAATCAATGATGGCACATTTATAATATTCTTGGCCAGACCAGGGAACTTGTGAGCTCGCTAGCTAATAAGATTATGAGTAGAGAAACTTGTGAGCCACATAGAATCAGTTGATTCTAAGCTACTAATAATCAAATAAAGTGTTTAGAAGGAAATGTGAGTTTGTTAAGAAATCAAATTGTAAGACATTTTTAGAAAGTGCATTTTTTAAATATAAATTAAAGATTTTAAATAAGTTTTAACTAAAATAGGACTTACTAGGAGATTTTGTTGCGGTTTCAAAAAATTTTTCAAGCAGTAATCGTAGTGTAGGATTAAATAGACCCAAAGAAATTTCAGATATATTACCTATTGGTCTCATTGAATCCTTTTATTTACCTTATTTCATCGTTAAAATTGGATAACAACGAATAAAGTTGTATGTGGAATAAAATAAGGGAGAAAGATAAAAAGGTTATTCTAATTGGAACAAAATGCAAGATGGAAAAAATTAATTTGAATTCCTTTAACAAATTTGAAGGCAAAAAATGAATTTGGTCATGAGGATTATTTCAACTTAATGTCGTCATTATAATTTTAGTACCGTTGCAGATGCTTCGAAAAGATTAAAAAATAATAAACTGATTAAAAATGAAGATTGTTGCCCAATCCATTATAATTAATTAGTATCTCATTAAAAAGGACTCAAATCAAACCTTAAAATGCAATATCGATCGATGGAAAAGATTAACAATGTGGATTGTCGAGGGATAAATGAGAGTATAGTTTCTATTTAGTATTCTTAAAATCTTATTTTTATTTTCTTAACCCGAAATTCATGAATAAACAAGAAGCAGAAATGAATAAGCTGCTTTTATGTAGCACTTCCCACTCTTTGCTCTTCATTTGCCCCCTATTTCTTTGCCCTTTGATGTTCTCTCTACAACCTGCAGCGAACCAGACAACAACCATGATCAGTCTTTCCCGGCTTATCAATAATACAGCGTTAGGATGTGACGGAACCAAGGAGCCAAACCCATGTTTGTGGAAAGGAGTGACATGCAACGATTCCTTGGTGATAACGAAGCTAGCGTTATCTGGGTTTGATCTCTCTAACTCTTCCTTTTTTTCTTTTTTTTGCCTCTTGTTTGCCAGCTTCTTTCTTTTGTAGTTCCTTGATGTCTCCAACAACCTCTTGAAATCGATTCCGGATAAGTTCATGGCAAGTTGTGGAGGGATCGATGGGCTGAAGTTGTTGAATTTTAGTAATAATTCGCTGAGTGGTTCTTTGCCTAGTTTTACTGGTTTTGTTGGATTAGACTCCTTGAATTTTTTTTTTTTAACAATACGTTGTGTGGGCACATTAGTTTACAATAACATGAGTTGGTTAGCAAAAAAAATTTGAAGCTTAGTCACAAACTTTTTAATTGGTCTGTTCCTTCCAACCTTGGAAAATCCAAAGCTTTGGAGCACCTTGAGCTTTCCTTTAATTCATTCCATGGATACCAGAAGCCCAAGCGGATTATGAGAATTTGAAACATATTGATCTTAATGTCAATAAGCTTTCCGGTTCTATTCCGAATAGAAATGGAGAACTTTGCCAAGTTGGAAGTTCTAATTCTATCTTCCAATAATTTAATTGGTGAAATTCCAAAAGAACATTCGACCATATCAAACGCTGTTAAGTTTTGTAGCAGATCAAAACAATTTTAATGGTGAAATTACTGATGGGCTCACAAGATATATGAAGAATTTAGATCTTAATCATAATAAGTTAAGAGGGTAGATTCCACTAGACCTTTTGTCCCATCCAAATTTGCAGACTCTGGATTTATCTTATAATATGCTTGAGGGCTCAATAGCGGGCAACATTCTTCAATCTTGGTAAGAGTGCGATTAGAAAGCAGTTCGCCTAATGGTATGATCCCTTCTTCAAACTCGGCAACTCTTCAGAAATTGACTTCATTGGAGCTGGACAACAATAACCTTACTGCAGAGATACCTGAGCAACTGTGTGATTGCCAAAATTTGATGCCGTTGAACTTGGCTCAAAATAAACAGCTGGTTCGCTGCCAGTACAATTGGGAAATCTTGGCAATCTTCAAGTTATGAAGCTTCAACACAACAATCTGAGTGGAGAAATCCCTATTCAAATTGGACAACTACAGGTGTTGTCCGACTTAAACATCTGTTGGAATTCCCTGTCTGGATCAATACCCCCTTCCATTTCAAACTTGCCAAAGCTTATGAACTTGGACTTAGATCACAACAATCTCAGTGGTTCCATACCGGACTCTATAAGGAATATGAGTTCTTTGTTACACGTCCAACTTGGAGAAAATCAACTAAGAAGGAGAATTCCGTCAATGCCACTGGAACTGATTGCTTTGTATCTGGGCAGCAACCTATTTGAAGGATCTATTCCAGACACTTTTTCTCGGCTGACCAGATTAGAAGTTTTGGATCTCTACAACAACAAATTCCGTGGTAAGATCACCGAATTTTTTACTCGAATGATAATGCTGACACAGTTGATTCTTTCTAACAATCAGCTGTCAGGAATTGTTCCCAAGCTTAATCCATGGGTGTCACTTGACATTAGTGGAAATCCAAATCTCAAACCAACAAAGAGAGGGAAATCCTTAGCTGCTCCTACTGTTATTACTCTTGCAACTGGACTTCTTTTTTGTCTATTTTCTTTTCTTTTCTTTTTTTTTTTTAAGAAGAAACTTTCAATCATGACATTGTATTTAAAATGCAATTAACAAAAAAAAAAGAGTAAAAGAACCAGATACGCTATTTAGTCCCAGAATAAGACCTGTAAGAGGCTTGCGCACCTACATTGTACATTACGTTTTTAACAGGCATTAAAACCTCCAAAGAAGTTTGAATTCAAGAACTGCTAAGGCTAGTGGCAATAACGATAACAATCAATAGAATGATCAAAAGCAGAAGAGTCAACCCCATGCACATCCACTTACTGCTACTCCTCTGGTAGTCCTTTACAGTCCTCAGCTCTTTGGTACCGTCTTTCACATGGGGCTCAATATCATCCATCTGCTTACCCTGTGCCCACCCCATTACAGCCATGTCCAAGAAAATTTGGTGCAGCTCCACCAAGATCTCTCAATCTCTTTGGTTGATCATGCCCATATTGAATCTTCACCACTGTCTCTAAAACTTTCACCCTCCCATGCTCTTGTACTGCACGTTTCCTGAACTCCTCTTCTCCATTGTCATAAAAAATGATCTTCTCTATAACCTCCTCATTTTGGTACTCTCCAGTCACAGTAAAGTACCTTTTTTCCAACTGTTTCTTTATACTCAATCATCATCTTCTACCTCAACCCTTGAAAATCCATCATAAGCTCCTTCAACTTCTTCCTCAAGCCATTCATGACTACAATCCTACTCCTATACGTTGAGGCCCCTTCTTTGCAGCCAGAGAGACACTTGTTAGCAATGTTGGTGCTAACGTGTGACACTCTTACATGTGCCATGCAAATAAAAATTTTTTACCAACTTGTGATAAGAATATTGTGTTATATTGTTTCTTACTTTACTGTTTCTAGAAGTATGATTTAGGAAGTACTTGAATCATAATGAATATCTCTTTAAATTAGGATATTATTGATTTATCATAGTTGAATTAGGAGTATATTTATTTATGTCCTATTCCATTTAGGAGATTGATTATATCACTTCCTAAATTATTATCCTTTATCCCAATTGAGTTTGATTAAGATTCTACAGAATTTTAGAGAGGGCACAATCAGATATCACCATATATATAACGTTATTTTATGACTTATCTAGAGGTGTGTATGTCACGGCATTCTAAGAATTAGAGGAGAGCTTCAATGCAAAAAAGGGAATGCTACTTTGATTTTGTTTTATGAGTGTTTATTCATGTATGAGAAATTATCATCGTGCATGAATTTTAATAAGGACTATCTGAGTTAGAGAACTTGTGATTTGAGTATTTATGTAATTCAATATCAGACATCGTGGTTATGTTTTACTTAACAGTGTGTTGTTATTTGTTAAGTTGTCAACGACAGAAAGTGGACAGTATCACTAGAGTTTAAGATCTTGGCAAGATTTTGTTTTACAAAGATTAGGTCAGTGTGTGAGAATGAGTCAGTATTGTAAACAATCATAAAGATTGTACAAACAAGAACTTAGTGAACTGCAACTCTAAAGCTGTCTGTGGATGTAGGTTTTATAACCGAACCACGTAAAATCTTCCTGTGCCATTTTACTTTACAATTAATTGTTATATTACATATAACTTCGTACTTCCAGATCTCACAATTGGTGTAAAGAAAGATCATGTTGATTTGGAGGAATGAAGTTTATTCGTAATGGAGGATTCGGAACACAACTGCCTATTGTTGATGATGGTAATTATTCATATTGGAAAGTAATAATGATGACGTATATCAAATCTCTTGATGATAGGGTATGGACTAGTGTTCTTAAAGGATGGACACCACCATCAAGATTGAAGGCTTTTGGCGATTCAGAACCCAAACCTGAGGACGAATGAACTGATTAAGAATACCGATGTTCAAGCTGGACTCAAAGGCTCTTGATGCGATTTTTACTG
Organism: Boswellia sacra; assembly: GCA_013180625.2. Lineage (NCBI taxonomy): Eukaryota > Viridiplantae > Streptophyta > Magnoliopsida > Sapindales > Burseraceae > Boswellia > Boswellia sacra. The sequence continues at coordinate 6,022 of SNVD02012240.1, read as the reverse complement.
CTGTGGACTTCAATAACTTTGGACAGATTTCAAGGTGCAAAGTGGCTAAAGAAGCTTGGGACATTCTTGAGGTAAAACATGAAGGTACTACTTCCGCTAAAAGATGATGAGATTAAATTCATAATTTGAGAACTTGATGATGTATGAGGATGATTCAATTTCTGATTTTTATTCGAAGTTGTGTCACATCACTAATTCTGCATATATGCTTAGCAAAACTTTTACTGATGCATAAGTTGTTAGCAAAATAATTAGATCTATCCCTGATCAATTTTAGTCTAAAATCTCAACCATCGAGGAAGTTAAAAGCACTAATGAGATGAGGGTTGATGAACTGATTAGCATTCTCTAAAACTTTGAGATTCATCATAGTGCTAGGAAGGAAAAAGGAAAGAGCATTGTATTTAATGTTAAAACTGAAAAATATGATGATGAAAGTAATGATGAGCTTGATGAAACTGATTCAAAATAGATTGCTTTTTCTAACAAAAAATTATGTAAAGTTCATGAAAAAGAATTTCAGGAAAAAGAATCAAAGAAAGCCATCAAACTCAAATGAAGACAATTCAGGAAATTTAACAAGGAGAATGACAAGAAGAAATCAAAGCAACCTGATAAGAAAGGACAGATTCAGTGCTATGAATGTTCTGGTTATGGACATATTCAATCTGAATGTGCTGATCTCTAAAAGAAGAACAAAGGCCTAACATCTACTGATAGGTGTCTATTTATGTATTACTTTTATATCAATTCGTCCATGTTTCTTTGCTATATTCCTTGGTATTTTTATGTTTTTGTGTGATTTTGATGTTTGTAGGAGTTTTGGAGCAACTTGCACAAAAATGGAGTAAAACCCTTCATTTTCACCTCTGCTAGTCAACCATCTTCTCGGATTTAATTGTATTGATATACAATGAACCCGATAACATTATATACCGTTGGAAAGCTCTCGAAGTCTATTTTCTGGAGAAATTTACGGTTTATAAATCCATTCAGTGTACCAAAAGTTCTAATCAAAACAGTGTGAGATGTATAGAAATATAATTCCACAAGTCACTGTAGCATGTATAATACGGGCACTGTAGCAATGTCACTGTAGCAGAGTATTTAAACACATTTTAGGGTTTTATTTTGATAACTTGAAGAGGGGGAGAACGTGTTAGAGGCTGCATCTTGGGATTTCTCTCATCTCTTGGAGTTCTTGAAGGAGATTGAAGGCTTGGAAAGAGGAAGAACTACAAATCCTAAGAGATTTCATCAAATTTGCTAAGTTTTCCCTTTCCCTTTCATTTTCTGGAATGTCTCCATGTTGTATTGTATTTACCACGTTCTTAAACATGTGTAACTGAATCTGAATTGGTTGAGGGTGATTGCAAAGCCCTTGATATGGATTTTGTGAGTTGATTGTGCAAGAAGTTGTTATCCAATTCTCTAATTGAAGTTGCTTGTATTTTCCCATATTTAATGCTTATGATTGCTTACTGGATTGTATTTGGGTGGCCAACTGAATATAATCTGGATATTGTCTATTGCTATACTAGAAATCTTGATCCGTAATTGTCTTGAATTTCTAATCATTAGTAGCAAAATTGTGATAAGAGATTGCAATTGGAGAGTATAACCTAAGTTAAATAATCCGAGCTTGTGTGTTTATTGCTTAGATCAACCTGTCTTTCTTTTCATAATACATCCATTGAATTAAATTTAGAGAGCTTGTTCTAGGTTGTTTAATGGATAGAGATTAAATAAAGAGCCTGTTTTATTTAACAACACAGTAAGGAAAGATTGGGATAACAGAGCTTGTTGTTATCTACGGTTGATAACTTCAATGCTGTAATTGGATTACAATTCTATGTTAATTCACAAATTCATATCTTGTGGCAGAGAATGAACTCTTAACCAAGTGTCTCCCATTGATTTTTCATTCGAATTAACTTTCTGTTTTGTTATCTTCGTTTGCATTATTATTTCATTTAGTAAAGCATTCAACAAAAATCCCCCCCTGTTTAGTTTATTGTTGCTGGAAATAACAAATTCAATTAGAATCAATCCTCGTGGGAACGATATCTTACTTATCACTTTATTACTTGTGCGACTAGTATACTTGCTAGTTTCGAACGCCTCAAGTTTTTGGCGCCGTTGCCGGGGATTGATTTTCTAATCGATTTGTTATTTTGTTTTCATTGTTGATTCATATTTTCTTAGTTTTTCTTTTTTGATTGTTTGTGTTTAGACAACATGGCAGTAAACTTCTATCAATTCAGTAGCGGATTTGAGCCACAAGTACCATGGAGAGTAAATGAGTTAAGCACTCCGAACATTGAACAACAACTTTATGAGCTAACATCTCTTGTGGAAAACATGGCTGTAGGAGATATGCAAAAATCTTATGAATGTGGGATATATTCTACGATGGAGCATCCAATCGACATGTATCCAAATTTACAAGAAGAATATATGGAACAAGCCAATGCCATGGGTGGATTTCCAGGACAAACGAGGCAATGGTATAATCCTTTCTCTAGCCCTTACAATGCTGGATGGGAAGATCAACATAATTTCAGTTACTGGAATCATCAACCAATCACTCCAAATGTGATACCAAATCGGCCACAAAGTTTCAATCAACCTATAGTGCAGCAACCATTTCAAATACAACCACCACCAATGCCACATCCAGCACCGCAACCAGCTTCGCAAAACTCAGGTATGTCTCTCGAAGATATTGTTAATGCACTTACCACTAACACAATGCAATTCCAACAGGAAACTGGGGCAAGTATCCAAAACCTGGCAAATCAAATGGGACAATTGGCTACTAGCATGAGCAAATTCGAGGGCCAAGATTCAGAAAAATTATCTTCTCAAGCGGTGATCAATCCAGGAGAGACTGTTAGTGCGATAACTTCGCAAGGTGGAGAGCAATTAGATATCTTGCCAAGGAAATCACAAACTGATGAAGGAGATGACACCACTTCCACCATGAACAAAACATTGACTTCTCAGGTACATCCTATAACCCTCATTCCTTCATATGTTTCTCCTCCACCTTTTCCTAGTAGATTTGTAAAATCGAAGAAGAAGGAATAAGAACAAGAAATCTTGGAAACTTTTCGCAAGATCGAGGTAAATATACCACTTCTGGATGCTATCAAGCAATTACATTGTTATGCAAAATTTCTCAAGGAGTTATGCACCAACAAGAGAAAGTTGAAAGGAAATGAGAAGGTAAGTGTGGGGGAAAATGTTTCAACTGTTTTACAAAGAAAAATTCCTCCGAAATACAAAATTCAGGTACGTTCACCATTATATGCACCATTGGTAAAACTAAGTTTGAAAGAGCTACGTTAGATTTAGAAGCATTTATTAACATCATGCCATATTCTATTTATGCTTTTTTAAATCTTGGACCTTTTGCGGAAACTGATATTACCATTCAACTTACCAAAAGTGTTGTGGAAGATGTGCTTGTGCAGGTGAATCAATTGGTTTTTCCAGCAAACTTCTATGTCCTTGAAATAGAGGATGAGACATCTCCTAATCCAACACCGATTCTTTTAGGGAGACCATTCTGGAAAACTGTTAGAACCAAGATTGATGTTCATGATGGCACTCTGACCTAGAGTTTGATGGCAAGGTGATATGTTTTAATATTTTTGAGGAAATGAGGTACTCTAATGACTTACATTCTTTTTTTGCAGTTGACGTTATTGATTATTTGCCACAACAATGTTTTGAGTTAACTCGCAAGAATGGAGTGGATGTAGCTATTAGTGAACACATAAGGATAGAAAGTTTCAAAGAACCAAGAAAGCTTATACAAGTGTCTAAAGAAGTGGAGAAAGCTGTGACAAGCTTGGATGAGACTAGAGCTATCACCACAAATAGGTATGATGTTTCGTACATTGAATTGCCTTTAATCGAATAAGAAAAACTTCTTCATTTTGTGATGAAAGCCAATACCTGGAGCTTAAGTACTTCAGATCATTTGAAATCATGGATCTGGGTGAGATGATACTTTGAGAGTTACCAATGGGAAATGGGCCTGCGCGAATACAAGAAGGGAAACTCGGTCGAAACTTACAGATCACAAAATAGCTATTGAGGGACAATTGTTGACATCCCAAGCATCCATAGCATTGACGTCTCTGGTTAGAAGAGGACCCAAGCCATTAGAGAATGCCACACGGAAATGGATCCTCCCATGATGGAACCAACGTCGGGCTGAGGAGTTAAACCAAGCGCTTATTGGGAGAGCAACCCAATGTTTTTGAAAAATAAAAAAAAAGAAGAAAAGAAAAAATAAAATGAGGTAACCATGATCGATTTTTGTGGTCTCGAGAGATTCTTCATAGGCCATCAAATTGATCAATTTTTATCTCTCTTTGCATCTGTCTTATTTGTTTTTATATTTTTTTACTTGTTTTTTTTTACTTCTGTTTGCTATTGTGTTGTTATCTCTTTTATGTGTCTTTAGTTTCGTTTTTGCTCTTTTCTTTTCCTTTCTTTTGTTTAATTTGATTACTCTGTGCTTTGAGCTTATTTGTGCAGCAGCTTGTGGAAACATCCAAACGGAAGTTGAAGTCATTCGCCAAAGGTTTGAAACGTGCATATCTTGGAGAAAAACAAACCCAATCGCATTATCGGTAATATCTCTTCTTTTCTCCTCTTCAATGGATGCCGATATCTTTCTATCGAACCTTCGTAAATATTTCCCTTCACTTCCTCAAAATTCTGTGTTTAAAATTTATAAAGTACGGATGACTAGACTTTGGGCATTGATGCTCCTAAATGTGCCTGCTGATATCCGATGGTTTATCGAAGCCAAGGTGAGATTGTCCGGTGAGCCGGACATTAATCTCGCAAAATACATGCCTGGTCTAGGAAAGATCTACTACGCCAAGAGGCGAAGAGCGAAAGGTTACAAGTATGTTATAAATGTGCTAGATGGAATTGTAACCAGACTTGTCGTTCATTAGGTTTGCGTCCAGGAATAGAGAAGATAAACTTTCATTTATTAAGAATGGTTTGAGTAATGAGTCGCTGGATAATGTTTTGTTAACTCTCGAGTCACATTTTTGTGGACTTGTTCAGCGTGAATTGCTTAATCTATGGACACAATTTCGTGATGAATTGCAGTGTTATAGTCTAGGGAATCTGACTAAAAACGACCCTGTTTGCCAGTTTATAAGAAAACTGGAGGGGAAGCAAATCCCCGACTCATAGAAGGCGTTTCAGCCGTTACTGGACGTAAAACCAGAGGAAGATGTGAGCCACAATCACAACTACTTGTATATTTGAAGGTGTGTTGTTGTTGTCGAATTTTATTTCTTTCTTGTTTCGTTTGATCTGATTATCAATGTTGTTTTTGTGTTGTTATTGTTTGTTGATTTTGTATGTTTCAATTTCAAGTTTTCTTTTTGACAAACCATATGACTACCCCATGATATAAGCACACGTGGAAGACAAGTGTTGAGGTTTTGTCAACCTCCGCCGAAAGTATATCTTTACTTTTCATGCTTCACGTGGGAGACAAGTGTGGCGGTTTTGTCAAACCCCATCGATAGTATATCTCTAATTGTCATGCTTCACGTGGGAGACAAGTGTGGCGGTTTTTTCAAAACCCACCGAAAGTTTATCTCCATTTTTCATGCACACGTGGGCGACAAGTGTGGAGGTTTTGTCAAACCCACCGAAAGCATATCTATTTTTTCAAATCTCGGGGCGATAAATCTGCATCGAGCAACCCCCACCGAAATTATGTCCCCATGTGTCAAATTTGAGGGTTTTACGTGTGTATATATCCATGCTGCATATTTTGAAATGTCATTTCATAACCTGTCTTGCACTTGAATCGCATAATACCTAACGTGCATCAGTGTCTTACACAAGTTTAGAGCACTTGTAGAAATGGAGAAAACACCAATTCGGCGATTCCAAAATATATGCGTATTTTGTGGATCGCAATTTGGTAAAGATGGAGAGTTTACAACAGCAGCTCTTGATCTTGGTAGGACATTAG
>SNVD02012232.1:0-65890 GCA_013180625.2 Boswellia sacra | reverse complement strand
AATTGATAGAACATTGCTCATATATCACATTCCTTGAATCAAACCTTGTACTTAAACTTTGATGCCTTTAACATGTAGTCTTCTACTAAGCTTCAACACTTCATTTTAATAAACCCCTTCTTGATTTTATAATTATTTCAATAATCTTATTCTTGCACATAAATAAATATATTAGTAAATCTCAATGAATCAATGTTATTGTTATCATCAAAATTATCATATAGCCTTAGGGCTAACATATACCTCTTTGTTCTTCAAAAGGGCTTGGGATATTATTAGTGTGGAATTTATGGCTGCTGTGCTCTACCTCTTGACAACTTGTCAGATGCAAAAATGTGTTAATGCCACTAGGATTGCCTTGGTCCCCAAGGTTGAGTCTCCGAAGACTATGAGTGACTTTTGGCCAATCTCTTGTTGTAATGTACTTTACAAGTGCATCTCCAAAGTGATTGTGAACCGATTCAAAGTTGTCTTACCTGATGTAATTGGGAGTTCACAGTCTGCTTTCGTCCTAGGCCGGCGGATCTCTGATGCCATTATATTGACTCAAGAGCTCATGCATAATTACCATCTTGGGTGCTCACCTCCCCGATGCGCTTTAAAGGTGGATATTCGCAAGGCTTTTGATATTGTCAGTTGGGATTTCATTCTTTTGGGGTTAAGGACGATCAGTATTCCAGAGTGTATTGTTCGATGGATTGCGACGTGCATGTCTTCTGCACATTTCTCGGTTGCTTTAAATGGAGAGCTTCATGGTTTCTTTCCTACTTCCAGGGGAGTTCGGCAGGGTGATCTATTGTCACCATATCTTTTTGTATTGGCTATGGAGGGTTTGAGTGGTATTCTTCGGGAGGCTTCTCAAAGGCCTGATTTTCGATTTCACTGGAAATGTCAGCAGGTCTCTCTCACTCATCTTTGTTTTGCAGATGACCTGATGGTCTTTTGTAGGGCAGATGTGGGCTCTGTTCGAGTGGTTCGTGCAGCTTTGCAGGAGTTTGCCAAGCTCTCTGGTTTAGTGACAAATTCAACCAAGAGTCATGTATTCTTTTATGGTGTCAATGATGAGGAGCGAACTGCATTGCAGACCATCTTGGGTTTTCAGGTGGGGAGTTTACCAATTAGATATTTAGGGGTGCCACCCATTAGTACCAGATTACGGCTCTCAGATTGTACTCCGTTGATAGAACAGATCCTGTCGAAGGTCAGGTTATGGACTTCTGCTATGCTGACTTATGCTGGCCGTCTTCAGTTAATCAAGTCAGTACTTTTTTCTATCCAAGTCTATTGGTCCTCAATGTTCATTTTACCGGCAGCTGTGGTTCGGAAGATCGAGGGTATTCTAGCTGCTTTCCTCTGGAAAGGGACATCTCTGTCTCATTCTGGGGCCAAAGTCGCTTGGGACTCGGTTTGCTATCCTTTGAAGGAGGGGGGATTAGGAATTGAGCGAGTGAAGGAGTGGAATCGTGCTGCTATTCTGAAGCATGTTTGGAGACTTCTTTCTGACAAATCCTCCATATGGTCCTCATGGGTTCATAAGGTGCTCCTTTGAGGCCGCTCGTTTTGGCAGGTTAGGGTTATTTCTGGAGCCTCCTGGTCTTGGAGGAAGATTTTGAATAGTCGAGATTGGTGTAGGGGCAAATTTGTCTCTTGCATTGGAGATGGCTGTGATACCTCACTTTGGCAGGATTACTGGTTACAGCAGGGGCGTCTTTGTGATTTGTTTTCATTCAGGACTCTTTCATCCACAGGTCTTCCCTCAGATGCAAAGGTTGCATCTATTATTCAGGATGGGGACTGGGGTTTTCCTGACGGTGGGCCGGTCCTTGGACGGATTTGGGAATTAGTCAGCATTCGGCCTATGATGGGGAATCCTGACCATATTGTTTGGAAGGGTCATAGCTTTGGTATTTTCTTTATTAACTCAGCATGGGATTTATTACGGAGTAGACGATCGGTGAACTCAATTCATCATCTTTACTGGTTTCCTGGCCATGTTCCAAGACACTCATTTATTCTTTGGTTGGCCTCGTTGGGACGTCTTCGTACTTTGGATCGTTTATGGCGTCATGGCATGTCATCCTCTTCGGATTGTGTCCTCTGTGCTTCAGCAAATGAGAGTCATGACCATCTTTTCTTTAGTTGTCCTTTCTCATCTTCTGTATGGAGGGAGATTTTAGCTAAGACTCTCATCGTTTGGCCTTCTTTTGTTTGGCTCTCTCTACTTCATTGGACTTCTCAACATCTTCAGGGCAGGAAGAATTTCGAGCATATCCTTGCGCGTTTAGTCTTCTCTGCTACAGTGTGTTTTCTTTGGTATGAGAGGAATGATCGTGTGTATCAACGGCGTCGTCGGACTCATCGTCAAGTGATTGATGAGATTTTTGCTTTGGTTCGCTCTAGGCTCCTAACCTTGGAGGCCAAGTATGTGATCAATCCTCAACTTCGTGACATATGGGGCCTACACCGTTACTTTATTTCTTGGATTTTGTCCATTTGTTTGGGTCACTGTGCCCCTTCGTCTTTATTGTTTTATTGAAGACAGCCTGTTGTGGTTGGTTTTGGGCCAGTGCGCCATGTTCTGCTTTGTTTGGGACTCTAGGCTCTACTTTATGTTTGTTTTGTTTTGTTTTGAGGCCTTTGGGCTTTATTATTTCCTTTTGGACTTGTGAATACTAGGTACTCTTCTTGGGGTATGCCCCTCGTATTCTGTATTTTCGTTTTTCTTTTAATGTAAATAGTAATTTTTTCCAAAAAAAAAGGAGGAGATAGAAATCCCTGTTAGCATCCAATCCAAGATGAATGAACTTGCCCTTGTGTAGGTTGAGATTCCTAGGGCGGTTCTCTCATTTGAAGTGTAGGTTTTTTTTCTTTGGGTTGCTTATTCACTAATAAAGAATTGAATAATCAACTCAACCAACAACTCTCCTTTCATTTGTCTACTTGTATCAAAAGTTTTCAGCTGGATAGCTGTGAACGGGCAAAAGCAAGACAAGACCCCCTTTAACAGTTCTAAGGCCTACGAATGGATGGAGCTATTTCCCTGGGAAGGTCAAACCCATTACTAAAGCCCCACCCGTCCGCCATAATGGACGCCAACGCCATTTTAGAATGGTAATGAAAAGGGATGATCAGGCTGATTTAGTTCTTACGTGAGTACCCAACTTCACTTATAATATGGGAGTAGGGAGGGAGAACAAAAGACCAAAGAGCCCCAACTCATATCGTACCAAGAACTTGCCATTGACCTAATCAAGCGGTTTAGGGAGATCACCTTCACCCGTGTTCTGATAATCTACAATCACTTGGCTGACTCGTCAGCCCTTATAGAATGAATACTCAGCCCCTCTAGTACACATGCTAGTATATCGAAGCACAAAGTCGCTTGTCTTCGAGAGATTGGACATCCCAGCCATAGAGAGTCCTTCTGTCGAACAAGACTCATTCATCTTATTGGATGAAGATTATTGAGAGTTTGAACATTATGAATTATCACCAGTCAAGATGAGGCCACTAAGGTCGAGGATGATGGAAATAATGTTATTTTGGTTTCTACAATTACCTCAAGAATGGGTTCATACCAGAGTACACCACTCCGGGTTAGAGGAGAGCTTAGAGGGAAGTTGCTCGACGATTTGCAATCATAGGAGATGTCCTTTAGAAAAGGTCCTTAAAGGGATGCTTGCCCTTCCTTACTTAATAGGAAGAAGGAGTGCACATTCTTTGAACGAGCTCATTCAAATGATTACGGCGGACACGCCAACGGCCACATGCTTACCAAGAAAATCATGAGGCAAGTCCCCTACCCCCTATTAAAAGCAGGGTGTCAAGAGATGCCAGATGTGTCCACTTATTTGATGGAATTTTCTTTCAAAATTCTACATCATGCAGAATGGCAGGTCCATTATCTATCCCTAAGGTCTTTCCCGAATGAAAAAAACGTACCTTCAAAGGCATGATTGTTGCGATCAGAAGCTGCTTAACGTCATTGAGAATAAAAGATTAGAAGATTTTTTTGAGTATACAGTAACCAACACTGGATCTAATCATAGTGGTAATGAAGTTTTGGGATGCAAACGTGACGATTTTCTGATTTGGCAAAGATGAGACGCGTCCTACACTTGAAGAAGTACATCAAATTTTGGAGATATCCCGATATGTCCTTTTTGTACATAGAGAAGGACAACCTCGAGAGAGCAGATGACCTCAAGAGTAGGTACCCCATATCGTTCCTGCTACGTAGGTATAAGGTAATTCACAGTGCTACAAGTACGAAAGTCGGCCCTCGCCCTTCTGTAATAGGGTGTAGTGCTATCTATGGAATGACAATGCTTATCCTCTCTTAAAGTCCTTTATGGATTTTGAGTCAAGAATAGAGCTGTGGCAAGCAATATAGATCGCCCATTACTCCTTCCAATATGCATTGCCTCTAGTTCTGACTTAAGAGTTAGACTGGGCGATATATTCTTTCTTGTGCGAAGCCTCTCTCCTGATCTTGATAGCACATGAAAGGAAATAGACTTTTTGATCCATTTAAGGATTTTATTTTCATTATCACCTCTTTGCTTTGCCCTAGCTATCTTTTGCCCATTGTCCAGTTATTTTCCTTCTTCCATTAATAAAAATAATTAAAAATCACTTAAAGCGCAGGGACATTGCAACTCGAACGGGATGTTAATATGTTAGGCTAAGGCACCTCTCATCAAAGCATGTCGAAAGCATGCCATCCGATTCATTATTGAAAGCCTAACTTAAGTTACTAAATTAACTCTTTGCAAGACTTCACCATCGAATTCCTGAACACTTGGGAATCTCTAACATTTCATTTAGGATACTTTCCTACTTTCAATTCAATATTTTCTATGAATATGAAGAAGTATGACAGTGTAGTAGAGTGATCTCTACACCCAGAGTAATCCAGAGTAATAAAAATATTTCTGATTAGCCCATGGGCTTAATTGGTCGTTTAGGTGGATTGATCCCTGTACCCCTTCATCCCTCCCTTGGTTAGTATTTAGATAGTGTTCACCCCAACTATCTTTTCTCTTTTGATTGGTGTTCCTTATACTTCCATTCTCCTTTTGGTGGAATGAAGTATGTCTCACCTCCAATTAGCTTATGGCCACTATTCCTCCTATCTTAGGTAAGAGGCTTCATTTCGTAATAGTAAACTATCTAAATAAAGCCATTCTATAAAGGGTAAGCAAAGTTCCTTGACCGAATTCTCTATTCAATTCATCCCTATCCCTTTTAGGATGAGTCAAAGGGGTGACCGATCCATGGTAGCTAGTAACAAAAGGAAGAGAGAGGGCATAGATAGAAAGCGAACCTCCTACCTCCAATTTAGGAATCAAGCACCTTCAAACCATTAGCGAGAAAGCATTCCCAACTTGCTTCTTTGGGAACCTGGTACAAAGATACCAATCTTACAAACAGGTGGCATAGACCAGATAAGGAATTTAACAAGCAGGTGACCTGATTAGATGCCAAATTGAAATCGAAGTGGCAAAAGCCAATTATAATAATCCATCTTTCTCTCCACTTTCACTATCTTAATGGATTACCTGCTCATGTTTGCTCTTTTATGCTTATGGAACAAAAGCTACAAAGTTTTCCAACTGCCTAAAGCAATGCTTAGGATAACTATGGAAAATGTTACCGCTATAACCAACCTATCGTCTATCGAAATCGGGGTCTGAACACTCGAAGCTTACTCTCCTCCAATTTAGCATACTTACGAGTGGCCAAATCAAATAGCATGCAGTAAATTATTGACGAAAAAGAGGGGACTCGAAGGATAAAGTCAATATACAGAAAGAGATGTTCTTTTATCTTCTCTCTATTGGATTTGAAAATGCATTGTTTGTAATTAATCTGTTCAAATACAAAAAAGTTTAATCCCCATCATCTTATTAAGGTCTTGGCGTGGCCACTATTTTAAGGTTAGCTTTCCCATCTTTCATCTAAAGTTCGAATGTTTTCTGATTTCTTAACTAGACGAAGAGGAAGCTTGGCTAGTAGACTAGTTAATAGATAGAAAATTCTTTAATTCCAATTAATCTCATCTTCTTATCAATTAAAAAATAAATGTCATTTTAAATAAATTATCTATTATAGAAAGACTATTCCTCCCAGACTGAAGTAACTCTGCTTTGCTACTTTGCCAAAAGGTAGTTAGATCATAGCAAAAGAGTTAACCGACTTCACGAAATCCATTAGGTTTACTCATGGAAAAAAAATTTTCGTTCCTCAATCAACTATCTACATCTACCTCTGAAGAAAGAAGTTAGAGCGTCTATTCTCTTTGAAAGTAGATCTCGGGCCGATCAGGTTACTGGCCCGCGGATCCCATTTTGGAGCCATAGTAGCGGGCTTATTGGTTCCATGGCTTCTCAATGCTACTTTCTTTTAAGAGACGGAAAGATCCCTAGGGAATTGGACTACTAGTACCTACCTGGGGGTGGATTCTTTTCTATCTGATTGAATACGACCAAACTCTCAAACCAATACCAATCTCTGCCACGTCTTACCGAACTACATCACCTTAATCCTCGTCGCTTTCAGTCTTGATGGCAGACAATTTATATGCAGCCTTTTGGAGTTCCTTCATGGTGTAGCAGTAGTTCTTAGTCCCATTCCTTCGATCCCAGTAACCATTACAAGAAGTGTTCTGAGTGCTTATGACTATTTCTTTCCCCTTCCGGGCATCCTTTGTTGTTTTACAACAAAGTTCAAGAAAGGCTTTTTAGGGAGCTCTTCCCCCATCTGGCGCAGTTTATTATGGATAGGTTGTGCCATTTTAAAGCCTAATTGGAGTTGAAGTTGCCAACCAACTAGTGGAAGTTATTCTTTGTGCCAGGCTAGTTGCCTTCTTTGGTAGGCTAGTTGAAGAAAAAAGTGCTTTATTAAGAATCTGTCATGCTAGGAGCAGCTGAGGAAGTGCTATCAAGTTATTTAAGATATTGTCTTTTCTCTTTGCTTATCTCCTTATTAGATAAAAGTGCTATATCCTTATAATTATGCTATCCCCATGGTATAACCCTCTCGCAGGACGTGGGCCTCTTTCTCGCTCCTTTTTTTGAGACTGATCTTTACTAATAAGCAACTACTAAGTGCTTTGATGTCGGTACAACCAAACCAATTGGAATGGATTTCGATAATGTCAGTCTAGTCAAGTTTCAGTACCTGGGGTCAAGCATGGGATTCTTCTCAAAAGAGCTTATTCAATCGGGTACTTTTTCCTTAACTATTTCCTGCCTTCTTGAGCCATTTGGTGTGCTTCTTATAGCTAAGAGGTCTAAGCGCTACCTATTTACGTGGGGCGGTTAACTCTCATTCTTTTCCCTTCCTTACTTCTGATCGTTCATGTCATTAACTTCTTTAGTTAGGAGTGATCTTTCCTTATATAAATATAAACAAGAGTTCTCAATGGAAAGCTTTCCATTGAGAAGAGGTTTAAATCCTGGCTAACTAAGAGATAGAGATTCAAGCTTGGCTAGAATAGCTAATAGGCTAGCTTTCTTTGTCTGGCTCCTTTTCATAAGGCAGCTTAGTTGCTTGTCTGATTCCATGCTTATGATTCAATTCTTCTTGCAAACCAAGTCATTAGACAATACCTATTTGCAAATTCAATTCCTACCCCTCATATTCAACTTTGACTTAGTTCAAAAAGTAGCCCAAGCTTAGAACCAACCATGCCCTACCGACCAACCCCATATTCTGACCTATGCCGGTCGTATTGAGCTTAATGATGGATCTGTTATATTGGCCCTCACTTCATGGAGAAAGAGAGGTCAGTGACCCGAGGGTAGGTGACTCAATCAAGAGGAATTCTCTTTGGAATGATTAGGCCAATTATCTTTTCGAAATTAGTGGTATGGCTTTGAAGCCCAAGGAATGATCCAGTCCCCTAGGTAGGCAAGAACCTTTCCTTGAAGCTCTCATTCTGAGTTCTTTCATAAGAGGATCCTTACACCCAAGTGATGTGATAGACCATGGCTTTCTTCATGAAAGTCCCCTACCTTTTAATGATAGGTTGTGCCATTTGAAAACTAAGAAAAGAGGTTGAGAGTACTATTCTCTCTACTCAGGGCGATCAGGTGTTCCAGGCATTCGTCCAAGCCAAGCCCATTCGCAAGATCCTCACGAGGCTTGGGAGTAGAGAGTCTTCGATCTAACATATCGGTATGAAGTTTCTGTGATTACTTACGAAACCAGATTCAATGGCATCCCTTACAAGCCTTCAATGATCGGATTCCTTCCCTCTTTGTAGCCCTTGAAAGCAGTCCACTAGCAATGGTTGTGAAAAGAGCTCTTCTTCCTTTTTTTTATGCTTTCTAGCCAAGTCCATTAGAAAAGGATTCGTGAACAAGAGCATTGGAAATGGAATAGCTTTTCTATCTAAAAAATTTACCATTCCCCTAGTCTTTCTTCTTTTTCTTTAAAGAGCGAGGTCGGGGACTCGATGGCTATTGCACTTATTCCACTCACTTGGGATACCATACCTTTTGAGATTTTTAACTTCATAAGGATATCAAGTAAAGAGGTCCATCTCAGGCATGGTGAAAAGTCACACAGCTTAATAATCCGATGCTACCCATGTTTAGGCTTTCAAAGCGTTGAGTCGTTTACAGGAAAATTACTGACTTCTTCCCTTTCCCTACGCTTATGTCTCTTCTGAAGCAAAGGAGTAGCGACAAGGAAGGAGTGCATATCTAGTTAGCCCTTGCTCCCCTTTGATAGAAGGAGATTCTCTGAGAAGAAAAAGGAAGTGAAAGTAACCAGGTGCTCGAAGAGTAGATAGGTTGTTTAAGTGAAGAAGAATAGGCTCTTTGGCCAACTACTCCATTAGCCTTGTCACAAGCTGTTAAAAGAGCTGCCATAGTTTTTGTACAAGTAAGGCATAGGAATTCTAGTGTTTAAGTCTTGAGCATTAGAAGAATGCCTAGAGGGAGCGTCCTGCCCTTGAATTCTAATCATTGATGCACATTGAATTTAAACTGTTAATACTCAATTTATCCATTACAGTTTGCATGACACACCATGTGTAGCTAAAGGAGTGACGAAAAAATGACTATCTCACGGGTTTGTGTACACCCCCTAGAGTAGACGGATGGTTTAAGGTAGGCATGGCATAGATAAAGAAAGAAGGCTGGCTCACAAGATAAGAATAGGAATCATTTATAACAGTTCAATTCATTGATTCATCTATCAATTGGATTAGTAGCTCAAGCCTTTTCTTATGCTTTCAAAATTTGTTTTTAATTGCAACGTTTTAAAGTCCACAAGCCACGAAGGAGTCCCCTTTTTGCTCTTTGATTGATAATCACATCAGCCATAACGTGGTTTATCACCTCGGTTGGGGAGAAAATATGTTCAAATCCTTTATTTTAAGGGCTTGGTTGGTTGCAAAATAATGAGTATTATAGTATATAGTTTTTGATGAAAGAAACAAAACAAAAAAAAAATTGAAACTATCAATATTCGTGAAGCATTGTTGTACTAGATCCCAAGGTTTTTTATTGACTTAGCTACAAGTACAGGGATAGGACTATATAATATTAAAAGAAAAAATGTGGAACCTAAAAGGAAAAGAACATAGGAATTACTAGTCTTAGAATTGAGTTAGACCGAAATAAAGGTTTGATTTCTTTGAGCGATTTTTTTTCTCATTCGAAATATTATGTGGAATTAATGAATCTAGTACTGAATCTAATAAGTTAGTCAAAGTGTTGGTTGGTTGTTGTTCATTCCAAAATAAAAAATGGGTTCGATACAATTATTTTGACTTTTTCTTTAAAAAAGAAAAGTTCCCATATCTCGGTAATGGGGTCTGTTGATTTAGAATCACACTCTATAGGATTTTAACCTACGACATCGAGTTTTGGAGACCCACGTTCTACCGAACTAAACTAAGAGCGCTTTTTTATCACAATAGATGCGACTGCAAAGAAAATGACTCTTTTTATACCCCAAATACATTTTGCATGCATATCGTATCATTAAATTCAAGTTTTTGCATGTCCAATACGAATCGATCTTTAATGGATCCCTCGTTGCTGCCCAGAGGATAAGTAATTGGTAGGGATGAGAGTATTAGAACCCGTGAAATTTTGTACCCAAAACAAAGGCGCTATCAAGCTGTGCTACATCCCTTTCAATTAGTCGATGTTGTCATTGTAGAGAATCCATTTATTCTTTTTTGTTTTTATTGATTTATATATTCACCATCATCCCGCTACTCCTACCAACAACAAAAAAGGTTATAGACAATTAGCCCTTTGCATAAGGGGGGCTTTCCTGATAAAAGAGTTGCATGCAAGAGAGATCCCAATTCCGTGAATCCGATTAAGCAAGCCCTACCGCCAGCTTCCACCCAGACAAAAAACACGAGTGCCTAGTGTAAAAGGTTGCTTTACTAAATAATATAAGGTGCGTTAGCATTTTGCTTTTTTAAATAAGGGTAAGGGGCAGAGTTTGAAAAAGCGAAGCGAGGCTAGAGTAGTAGCCTATTACGCTTTTCAGGCCTTTCTTTATATTACCACTCGTGCCCTTATAGAGTATAGTTCTTCCGCTATCAATGCAAGCGAAAGACAAACCCAGTACGTTTTGTATAGATTGAGACTTGTAGCTTGAATCTTTACTCATTCCATATTGAATTGCAGGAAATCCTTCAATAACACTTCTTCCTATTTCTTAATATCTGAAGATCAAGACAATTCCCGTGAAACTCTTTCATTTCATAGAAGTGATTCTTATTCTTAAAAAGAAAGCAAATAGCATTTCCTATTGATTTGTCCCCTAGACTGGATCTATCCTAATTTTGAATTATCTGTCGCACATTGTTCCCAATGACCAACAAAATTGAAATAGCAAAATTCTTAGGTCATCTCAATGGGTTCAGAAACCACACGTTTCTCTGGATCATCATAGCGTACTTCCACATATCCACTAAGAGGAAGGTCCTTTCATAATGGATGACCCTCAAAACCATAATCTGTTGATATATGGCGTAGATCCGGATGATTGGTGAAAGAAACACCAAACATACCCAAACTTCTCACTCCCAATGGCCGATTGATGGAAATAGACTAACTATCGAAGATATTCGTGCTACTTTGTCTGCAAAGGTTTGTACATGAATGCATGAGTTATACCAAGTGCTGAGTAAATTATAGACCACTTCAAATCTTGATTTCAAGAAGGATGATCAACTCCAGAAATATGATTCAAAACTTGAACCCTTGTGTAGGTATGAAATTTAAGAAAGCACAGCAATTGAAATAGGTAGTCCGTATTGGTATCACATCTATTCCCATGTTCCGATATTTCCATTTTTTTACCCATTTCTTGGGTAAAATATCCCAACTATATTTGAAAATAGATTCGCTTTCCATAAAGATAAAGAAAGCTTTCTTGTAGTTTCGCTTCTTGCTCTAAAATAAAAATTTGAAAGACTCGTCGGAAATCGCCTTGGTCCAACCAAGAAAGGCATAGGAGTCTTTGGGCGTGTCATCTCAAAGTGGGATTGTGCTAATATATGTAACTGTCTACCTAACTTTTGATAGGTCGAAAGACAAGATCAATCATTTAGTGTAGTGAAAAAGGATCAATTATACGCGAATTCCATGGCATCTATAAAGATTCGCTATTGGTTACTCGATTCTTTCCTTTCTCTTCCCTGTTCCCCTTTTTTATCCCCGTACCTCACTCATATGTCGTCCTTTCTGGACCGCCATTCCTCTTTCTTAATAGGAATGGGATAAGGGTCGTCCTTACTAAACTAACAGCCCCACCATTCCTTTTCGTGGGAATGGAATAAGGCTGATCTTCTAAAATTCAAACCTCATTCTCAATTTTCCAACAAACCCATTCTAAGAAAGTGAAACCTCAATAGAAGAAAAAGTTTCTCTTGTATCATCGCACCAAAAGTGTACTTCGTTCCCAAGAATCTGATTTCATGTCACTCGGTGCCTCCATCCTTGTGAGCAAAGGGCCCTTAAATCCTAAGGAAACAACGACGATCACTATAAATATAGGGTCGGCCTTATAACCAGCAATAACCAACGTCTCGTACTGCAAGTCTGCATTAAATTATATTTTGTTATATGCAAGATATGTCAAATTCCATTTCATGGTTCTCTTAGCCTTGAACTCCACTCAAAATTCCCTACCTTAGGGCTATTAGAAAGCAGGTTTACAACATCGTTGTAACCTTTAGCTCATCTTAATTTGGTTAGTGAGTGGTCCCTTAAATCTCCCTTTTGTAATCCTATTGGATAGTAGCAAGTTGGTTAAACCATAGAATGCACACATGGCATATTCACTAGATTTTCCTTTCTCCATGCACTTGACTTGTGGCGGCTTCATCAGATGAGAAAGGCTCAGAACTCTTTCAAACAACCCAATGGTGACACGCCCAACTACCTTAGTGTGTAGTCATTGAGCCTGACCCTTAAAATCCTCCCCACTTAAAGTCTGGACAGACCTTTTTATCATGTCATTGCTATGCTACAGGGCACCTCTAGAGTTCCTTGACTCATGATCTCTCTCTTTAGGAGCTTGATTAGGTGAAAATCTGACTCTTTATGTAGAGAGCTATGGCTTCTCTAAAATGCCAAGAAAGACTAGAGGCTTATATTCGTGTATTGGCTTACACCTAAAGCAAGCCCTCGCTGCCATCTCATGTTAAGTCACCTATGCTATTGGTTTTGAGAGTGGCTTAAGATACTTGTGATGTAATTTGACCTTTAGCGATTTCGATCATCATTTTATGTCATTTAAAATACATGCTTCGAGGTTGAAGTCATTCCTTTCCTTTTAGGCGAGCTACTTCCTTTTCTTAGTATTCTTCGATTTCAAATTTCATAGTTCAAAGAAATTCCTTTTTATCATCGTAACTCACTCATTGATCATTGCTCTTGGCATCCCCATTGAGCAGTTGCCCTTTCATTCGTGTAGTTGGACAGACTAGTGACTTTGAACCTTGAGATTGAGCCCTACCTCTCACTTTTTAGTCATTGCAAGGAAAGGCTAAAAAGGAAATAAGTAGCTTTTGGCAAATATAAGCCCTCGGGACTTGACACTTGGACACCGGGAAGCTTGCCCCTTGAGATTGGGTCTTTCGTTTGGAACTACCCTTTTCCTTTCCATTTTGGAATTCATCCTTGCTTTCCCCTTTGACCTATGCCATACTCTACTTTTGCTATTGCCAGGTGGAATGATTCATTCAACCTCGATTAGCTTTTCTTTCATTTGGAAGAATTGGGCCTCTCTTGTTGGCGAATCTCCTTGCTATTATTGTCTCAAATATATATCCCACTCCTTCTTGTCCTACGGCACATGCGGGATGTACTCTTGTTCTTGATGTGGCTCTTTTAGAAGTTGCAGAAGATAGTATAGATGCTCCTATTCTTTCTGTGACAGTTGTGGATGAGCTTTACTTTTTTTCTGAGTATCCCAGTGCAACTATCTTGTTTAAGCTATTGATCTTATATAAAGAAGGAGTGTGAAAGCTAGCTCTTGAAAGCAGTGCGAGTTAGGCCCGAATCCATTCCCTGAGATTGGAATGAGATATCGATAAATTCATTCAAATTCAAATCAATATTTTCTTTGTGTTTAGAACTGGTGGGCATATAGGGTATTGAAGTATGAAAGTCTAGGTCTCCCACCCATGCTAGCCCTTCTTCTTTCACTAAAGGTTATCCATGGCTTTTTTGCTTTCAGCGAATTCCCTGTTATGAATTCTTTGGATTTAATACTCCCTATTGCTTACTCTTTTGTCAACTGCAACTGGAAACTGAAAAAGAGACCCTCTTCACGGCCTTATTTTAAGCCTTAAAGCCAGCTGTGCCATTTTATATTGGCATCTGATATTCCTCCTTGGATTTTATCTTTTTGAAATCGATGCATATTTCTTATACCGTTCTTCTTTATAATTGGGACTTTCTTTGATAGTCATTCTATGTAACAGATTAGCATGATGAATTAAGCATTCAAGAGGTGCTCAATTTCTTCTTTCACCTTTCCTATGATATTAGGAAACATTTGCCTAGGCTGGCTGATTACTTGTAAGGTTTGAAGCCTTGCTTGATCGGTAATTGGTGCTCGACCAGATTCATATCAAGGCTAGGCATTTATGAATACTCCTAAGTAAAGTATTCTTTGCATTCTTGCAAAAGATTGACAATTGCTTTAGTAATTTCATTAGATAGGTTCTCTTACTGACATATGTGGGCTGAGGTTCTGCTTTTGCCTATTGGTTTACTTCGATCACATCATCTTGAACTTCTGATCGTATGTCATATAGCTTTTCTGGTGCTTTGGGTGTAAGTCCTCTAATGTCAGCTCTGTGGAAGGCCAATCAAATCTCTGCTTGATTGGTCGTAACTACATGATCGATCTCAAAAAGATTCCCATGTAGATCTATGAAACTACAATCGAACCAAATGCCTTCTTCTTCATTTTATAGGTCATTCAGCACTCCATCTCCATGCTAGTCTAGCATCACTAACTTATTTTGTTTATGTCATTGAGGCCCGATCGACTGGTGTGACAGGGCTTCAATAGCGATGATTGGTTGATCAGACCGAAAAACCTGATTTGAAGATCACCTTTTGAATAGTAATACACATCAACATAGACTTCCGCTACCTTGGCTTCGTATTCAAAGGCCTTGGGTATGCAGGGAAAACTTTAATGTAATTGTTATGCCATAGCATGATGCACTAGTTTAGGCCCGATGGTGCACATATCTTCCTATGTATCCATTCTCTTCCTAAGAGTACGTTGTACTACACTAGGGCGTCGATCACATAAAATTTTGTAAGGCTTATGTAATTGCCGATCTGGACCTCTAAAAGAAAGGAAGAGCCTTTTTTTTTGTATTATAACCTGGCATATCCTATAATATTGAGCACTCATTCTTTAATCAAGATAGGCAATCCTCACCCTCGGCCATCGAGCATTGATCTTCTTTCCCCATCTTCATTCTGTCCTTCTTCTGGAGATGGACTGACTTGTAAGCAGTATATCATAAGCATAAGAAAAGGGATCTCGTTAATAGCTACTTAAATTACATTTCCAAACAGTCTTAGAAATGAAACTGGCAATAAAGAAAGCCCCTCTTTTTGTTATAAAGAGTGAGTTCAGTCCAAGGGAGGAATTAGATCCACCGGTGATTTTCATATGACTATGTAAAGACTAGTGTGATGAGACTCTCATTCCTATCTTGCTTGAATCTATTAGCTCTTACAGAAAAAAAAAGCAAGACTACGTGCCTTGGCGAGGCTTTTAGCAAGTCTTTGAATTAACAGTAATATTCCATGCCTGTTCCAAACAGACTTATTAGGAATTTGCTACAGCTCACTCTGTCAATCCACTGGTAATAGACCAGTAGTCTAACGACTTCCACTTCTCCCAAGGACTGTAGCTTGAACTTCGGGCTAGAATCGATAAGGGTGGAGTTCTTTCCCTCCCAACCGATTCCTTTCAGAAGCATTTAGAATGCACCCAACTTGAAGAGGCTAAAGGCTATCGATACTAGTTCCCCCAAAAAAGAGCCCCTACACGAGCCTTACCAACACTCATCCTAATCTCCAAACATCACATGCTAGCAGATCCTACTATCTAGTCCCCAATCAATCGGTCGAGTACATTGTCACCATACGGCAAATCCATTCCAAACTATGGAAAAGAAGACCATTTCCTTATTCAATGAATGAGAATAGTTGAACTACTACTGGCTTAGCTGTCTAGCTACTCTCAAAATAGCGTTTTTAAGCCTCAGATGATAGCTAGATTTGCCTCAATCTTTTTTGCCTTTTACTTTCGCCAAGTTCGTCGTTTTCGCTATATCAATAGTTTGCTAACCTTCTTCTAGATATCAATGTCACTACCCTTCTTCTCTGCATGATTGACAATAATAGTTATCCCCTTCTTTCCTCCAAAATAGTCAATCTCACTCTTTCCTATTCTATAGTAAAAGGATCCATTAGAGCCATCATTAACCATTGGTTGTTAAGCTGTGTATTCTCAAAAGACCTATTTCTAGGGCTTAGCATTGTGGCAATAGCTGTGTGATTTGGTAATAGACCAATTTTTGACTATAGCGGGTAGAATGAATTCATTCTTTCACTTTAAATCCTAGAGAAGATTCGATTAGAGGGGTAGGGGTCATAACACAAAGAGATTGAAGTTCTTCCATTAGCTCTCCTCCGTTTCTGACAAGGGTACGAAGTACCTGAGTCATTATCCTCATAAAGGTGTTGGGGGCGTTTGATAACCCAAAAGGCATCACAAGCCATCCATATAAACAAATAAATACTCATCCCACATCTTGATCTTAAAAGAATATATGCTAGCATCGGCCAACATGTCCAGTCAAGCATGCCGTCCAACCTTGAGATAAATAATTTGTATTTCATTGTTCTTTTCTTGATGGCTTGACTATCAATGCACATCTTCTAGGTGCCATCCTTTTTAGGCGTTAGTAATGGCAGTACAACATAAAGGCTCATGCTATTGTGAATAAGCTCATTTCGAACCAACTTCATCACTTGTTGCCTTAGCTCTTCATGCTCCGCTGGGCTCGTCCTATATGCTGCTGCCTAGTTAGGTAGCATGGAACTGGAGATTAGGTCAATTGGGGTGTTGGATGTCCCTAATAGAAGGTAATATGTCTGGCAACTTCTTCACCGTTATGTCTTCTAACTATTGTATAAGCTCTTCGATTCGTCCAGGAAGCGTTGTTGGCGGTACGTCATTTTTTGCCACCAAGGCATAGAGTCGTCTTGTCCCTCAGCCTTCTAGCAAACAAAATACGCATTTGTGACTTCTGTGGATAGGGAGTCTTTGGGATAAGCAAAAAAAATTCTTGTTCATAATGCTTCATAGCTACCTTAGTCCAAGCGTATGGCCAAGTCTATTTTGATATATTCAAAAGTTTATGAAGACGGTCCCAACTTTAGTCTCCATGTTCAATGCCTCAAGGTTCTCACCGGGAACATGACTAGCATTAGAGATGGCACTAGTAGAAAGGGCCATCTCGTACGGTGAACATGAGGTATTCTTGGTAGAGGCAATGGTGGAAAGCAAGTCCATTCTAGAAGAAAGAAAGAAGTTGTTAGAGCAGTTGAATAGGAAGCATACGCTTGATTTCTCTTATGCGAAAGAGGAATAAGATTTGTACGCTTTGGTGGGGAATGATGCTTTAGTTAACAGTGCTATACAGCTCTTGGAGTGAGCAAAGAACATGATGGAATCCCTAATGTTAGGCATTAGGTCCGACGTAGTTGACTCTTATGCTTGGCATGGGACTATTGATGAAATCTCAAAGCATAGGTCTTCGCTCCTCTCTCTGTCCACCTTTTCGGCTTAGGCTTATGGGTTTAGAGTCAGAAGTCTTGCTTGTATGAAAGCAGTTATCTTACATATTTGCTACATTTTGAGTGCTAAACGCTTTTAGGAGGTTTGAATTAAGGCTTGCTGCCTTTTTGTAAACCAATTAATCCTTTTCTTCTTCCTATCTAAAACGATAATACGTTTAATAATTATTAAATTAAGTGAATGCCTTCCTAAGCCCTTAAAAAAAATCCTTCTCATTACCATTGTGCTAATCAGTTTTTTAAAATAATCTCTTTGTTAAGGCCATGACTATTCTATTCCCTTATATGAAGTTCCATTTCGATGTAGGTCTAGTGGCAGTTGCCAGTAATATAGTTGAAGTCATTCTTCCTACGGGAAAATGTCAAAGGTAAGCTTATCCAATTGAAGTGCTTCTGTCTTCTAGGCACTCTATTCATTTCCTGTCGAGCTTGTTGGAGTGCCATTGCCAAGATCTAGTGTAATTCCATTTCCCTCCTTTTCCCAAGGAGCCTATGTGCTAGTATCAAAAGGAACATCTTCTTGCTTAGGATCTTTCTTGTCCCCTGTAGTGACATTGGCATAACAACCCTCAATAATTGGCTTATCCTGTACGCAATAACTAAGGATAGAGGAAGTTCTTCGCTCAACTAAATAACCGGGCCTTCTACTAAAAGTGTTACAAATTCCCTCTCTTCTCCCTTATAGTTTAAGTTTAAGCCTTTTCTTTCCTACGAGGGGGAGTGCCTTCTTTTTTTCTTTCTTTCTTTCGTGCTAAGCCTAATCTAAATGCTTCCATGTCGATATCCAACTGAGGGATGAAGGAAAATAACTAAACCAAAATAAAAGATTGATTGACTTCGTTTAGTCGATAGTTGTTGTTGCCATGTGAGAGATTTTTTCGTCGGATTACGCATATTCGCTTCACCCCTTCCTTCTCTTTAATCCATTTTTGCATTCATTCTATTCTTTTGTTAAGCTGATCCAATTACAGTCTTAAGGCAAGTTGCCCACCATGTCAGCTTAGGCGAGTTTGCTTCCCTTCCAGTCCTAAGTCATTTAATTCGTTATTTTAGCGGTTTGCTAAGGTAGGCTCTGTAAGTCATTAGGAGTTGCTTGCTGTCCCAAAATAAGACCTTGTTTAAGGCTTTTTTTTTTAATTCTAAGCTTGTACGTAATTCCCTTTTCGCAAGTGAAAGCAAGGGAGGGTTACAAAGATTAATAGAATAACAAGAATCATAGTGAGTGTATTTTGAATCCATAGCAACAGTAATAATAAGACTTGAAGTTATACCAATATCAAGAATACCTGTCCTCCCGGACATACCAATAATAGAGCTAACACTAATAGATATCTTTCTTACCCTCGAGTTTTGTTTTCTTCTCTGTAGGGGTTTTAGTTATAGTTACTTTGAGGCCTAGTTGGAGTGTTAGAATAATAATATTTTAGGCCATCCAGTTACAGTATTATACTGGTAAGCGGAGCCCTTGCATTTCAAGTGCTAAACGCATCGACTTTCTTCCCTTCGCCCATCTAGTCCATTGTTTATCTTCTTTTTGGGAGTTTTTAATGTCCCATTCCACTCCATTTTCGTGGGGCTTTCAAGTCCATCCATTGTGATGTCCTTAGGTCGAATAGAATAAGGTCAAGATAGTTCCTTTTATTTGCTAAATACCCTTCAATTCTATATCCCCTTTAAGGAAGTTTCAAAAGAGCTTCGATTGGCCTTGTGCATTAAGGATATAAAGGAATCGGCTTTTGCATTCGGTTTTTTAAAACGACAGCCTAAAGCATTTTTTCACATAAAGCGAATGGGTAAAGTAAAGGTAGTGCTTATAGCTCTATATTGTTTTGTATTTTTAGAATTTGAAAATTATAAGTGGTAATAGAAATAGAGTTAGAGTGTTGTGTCTTATTACTCATTATTCTATAACAAGATATCTTGATTTTCTTGTTTGAAAGGGAAAATAAGGTCTTTAGTTTCCCATCTCGATTGTGAAAGGAAAGATCACATGAATAGTAATACTATTCCTTCGGGCAGCGAGAAAAATAATAAGATAGACGTAGATGATTCAGTAAGCTTTATAATTGACGTTTGGACATCATATTCATGTCTCATGATATAGTATAGCCTTGTCTAGGCATATAGCCTGAATGGAAATGCACTTTGAAAGGAAAGCTCCATCCCCTCTCATGCCATGTAATATGCTTTCTACCACGAATTCCATCAAAACAAAGAAAATGATTTAAAGCCTGCGTAGTTCTCTTCTCTTCCTTTCCCTTGGGATAGATTCACTTTTTCTTTCACTGTCCTTATCTCTTCTACATCATCTTAGTCATTTGTCAGGTGTGAAAGCCTAAACCTTAATCCTAGTAGCTCCCAATGTTGGCAATTATGCTATCGCAGATCCGCTGCTCTAGGGGCTAGACTCAATGGCTGACTCTTCACTTCCCTTACCTTTTGCTTGACTTACTCGCATGAGTGATTAGCTGGTATACTGGTTCTCCCGAGGCAAGGGAATATCTTGACAAGAATACAAGCCTGGGTGAGAATTCATTGTTAGGAGTGCTTGATCCCCTTAGTTCTATGCTTCTAAAAGAAGAAAGCACTACTTCTTGTTCTTCTTATACCATTTGTGCCCCAGTGGAAAGCAAGGGAATGGCAATGGCACCTACAGAAGGAGAAAAGCACTTTGAAGAAAGGCTAGTCCACTCTCGATGCTTTAAATAGTTGTCTTTGCTCTTACGCTTGTACCTCTTTCTTCCTATCTGACACCGGTAATGTCGCGTCAAAGATACCTTTACAAGATGGCATGAGCATCGTGAAGTCCCACAAATGTCAAAAGGTAATCGACGACAAGGCAAGGTAAGCGCATTTGAGAGCAACTCCTTCTTGCAAAGACCTTATGAGGCGCATATGAGATAGGTTAGGCCTAAAAAGATATAGAATATGACATCTTTTATCATATTCACATATTCTACATGAGAAAAGTCATTACTGCCAGTTCCAATTCGCCTGAGTCGAGCACACATTGAGGCCCCAGTTGGGCAAGAAGCACCTAACTGGTTTTATTATGAAATTAGCTACTTACGGATTCTTACAGGTACTAATTCCATTCTTACCAAAGGCAACATCTTACTTCTTACCATTAGTACAAACTATTGCTGTTGTTACATTTGTATACAGTTCATGTAACAATAAACATTACGACAAGCTGATTTCAAAGTACTAGTTGCTTACCATCTATTGCTCACATGTCAGTAGTAGTTATTGGTCTATTCTCTAACACTCTTCAAGGTATCGAGGGTGCAATCCTATTAGGAATCATGCACGAGATTGTATCACCTGCAACGTTCATATGTGTAGTCAGCATCTGTACTTTGGTTTGCTTCATCTAAGTTTCATTTTGTACTAGAAGGGGGAGACAAGAGGTCCTCAAAGGACATGTAGTAACTAGACCACACACTAGCATACTACTCATCACCGCCCTAAATCCTCAGGGTAAAAGGTCCAAAGACTATCTTTTTCTTTTTTAAAAAAATGGTCTTTTGGCTTCATTCTATTAATTATATACTCCCTTACCCTTTACCTATGGAGATAGCACCCCTCTTCAACGATTTGAACCACACATGGAAAGGTAATGGAAATATATTAAGTTGAGAGGACATGACAATTCAATGGCGCTTCATCGCAAGGATTTGGGGCGGTGATGAGCAACACATATCCTAAAAAATGTGCTTTTGAGCCATGAAAAAATCAACCAAAAAAAAAAAGTAGACTTATCACTCGCTTTCAGTTACTTAACGCGGGGCAAGCCTCGACAGAATACCAAAGAGCTCGTAGTGTACAAACTTATGCTGGAGGTAAATCCAACTATCATTTTCATACTCAAAATTTCTTAGCGAACTCCAACCAGTCTTAGAAATTGATTACTTCTCAGAAGAGATAATGAGTTGACATTGATGGCTAAGATTCTGGTACTAAATGGCCACCCGCTTGGCCTCGATGAAGATATCTTCATCGAGGATAGCATAATGCCAAACAATGGCTTATCACCTTATAAAATATCTTTGGACTCTGTAGCCTGCCATACTTAACATATGATGTGTTAATGTGAAGATGGGCCACGAGGAGTTATACCCTACAGGTTGTCCTACGTTAGTGGTATAACGAAAATCAAATGAAGATTGTGCTTTTCAATAATAAATAGTTGTTAATTTGCGGTTTCGCACCGCTACTCGAAACAAGAGCCTATGATTTTAACAATGAAAAAAATATCAAAACCTTTTGTCCCTATTGCAAAAATGAAATAAGTTCACCTTTCCATTATAGCCAACAAGGGATGGCCTTTATATCAACTAGATGTCAAGAATGCCTTCTTGAATGGTGACCTTCAAGAATCAATATAAATTACTCCTCCATCTGGATTCACGTGTAAGGGGGAGGAAGGCACAGTGTGCAAACTCAGGAAATCCATCTACGGTCTCAAACATTCTCTTCAAGCGTGCTTTAAGAGATTTAGTAGGGTTGTGGTAGATATTAGGCTCAGGCGGTGCCACGTAGACTACTTTGTGCTCATCTGACGAAGGCCCAAATGTAGCTTGCTCTTCTTCTTAGTGTATGTGGAATATATTTCCCTTATTGCTGATGATGGGAAATCCATCAAGGCAAAGAATTGAAGGCATACTTGGATCAAGTTTTTTACATCGAAGATCTTGGAGAACTAAGAGACCAATTGGGTATCAAAGTTGCTTGATCTAAATGCGACATTTATATCTCCTAGAGGAAGTACGTTCTTGATCTTCTTCAGGAAACAGGAAAACATGGTGCAAAGCTAGAGGTTCATCATTGTCTCAGCACTGAAGAAGGGGAACGGATCCTGGAGCGTATCAAAGGTCGGTTGTGAATCTAATCTACCTCACTATTACGAGACTTGACCTTACCTACGTTGTTGCTGTAATGAGCCAATTCATGCATACACCGTTAGTTCCTTATTTAGAAGCAGTTAATTGGATTCTTTGGCATCTCAAGGCATCTCCTGGTAAAGGGATCCTATACGGTAACGATGGTCACTTGTAACTATTTGCTTATTCTGATGCGGATTGGGCTAGCTCACATTATAATAGGCGCTTCACTTTTGAGTGCTGTTGTACTCTTGTCGGAGGTAACCTAGTCATGTTACAAAACAAAAAAGAGAAATAGTACTTTAAGGTGTGGCAAGATTGAGTGTAGAGCTTAAAGAAGCATGGGTATCGGGCTATGGCTCGTACTACGTGTGAGTTGGTCTGGAGGGAGGGTATTTGAAAAGTCTTCACTGCCTTTCATTGAATTCACTTTATGTGAGGTCATAGGTGAGGGTTGTGGGATAGGGGAGGCTGACAACTATGGATAGCTAGCTGGAGATAGCCACCATCGCGAATGTAGCATGTGAGGCCTTACCAGTGAATGGTGTTGAAACCTAGTCCTATATAAGAGTGTTGTGTTAGACCTATAGGTCTCTAGTTATGTAAGGGCAAGCATAATGTTTGTGTCTATCCAAGCAAGCATATTTGTGTGCATTGATTGATAGAAACAGTGAGTTTTGGTTGGGACAAGCTATCATATGCATGGAAGTGAGGCAAGCTAAAATAGCTTGCTTAGTTGTGGTGTTTTGGAATTCACATCTTTAGGAATTGCAAAAAAGTTGGATCTTGTCGAAAGGTACATGCATTTGAATGTATGTTGGATCAGCTTCTCTAACTTAATTCTTCCCTAAAGGCTAGGTCAAGTAGCCTTCCACTGACTCAACGGATGGAAAAAAGCGTGCAAATAAAGCCGGACCTTGCTTAGGCAATGCCAATTGGTACTTCAACCACTAAAATAGCAACTAATTCTTTAAATAATTCTCAATGTTGCTGAAATCTCTTAATAAAACAGACAGGTCATTTTCCTATCTTTAAAGGGGCTTACTCATAAAGGGATTTTACCCTGATACAAGTAGTCTCTGCGGCTATGCTATATCAAATAACCTAGGCCACTGCTCGATTAGTTTTTTTCGGGTTCTTAGCTAGCCAAACACTTGTCAACCAACCATCTAGCAACTATCAGTTCTTTCACAAACCAAGCCAATAGGCCTTGATCCGCCTGAGGAGAATCCGAGTAAAAGCAACAACCAGAGTGATAGTAGAATGTGTCATCAAACAACTTGAAGTTAAGCTGATTACAGATAAGTAGTGTAGTCTGTACTACATATCTATAATCACTTCACTTACTTTGAGGTGAGTGAAGTGCCCTACTTCTATCTTATAGGTAGTGGTAGTGTAGCTGGGCTATTGATCCTGTTGAAGGAATCAAGTAAAGGCTAGGCAAGGGGTGGTAGAACAATAAGCAGGGTCACTTCCGCAAGCAAAGCTCTTTCTTACTCAAATAAAGCAAGCAGTTAGAAAAAAAAATAGCCAAGCAAGCTAGTCATGCTCCTATCTATCATGGTGCTCTGCCGCTATTATTTATAGAAAATAGAATAGATTCTCTTTGTTTATCCTATAGTGTATAACGGGATTTTGGGAGGGCCAACCAGAAGGAGTGACATGAATCTGTATCGAAGTTATTGATTTCAGATATGGGGAGCACTATACATAAATAGAAGCAAGCGTTACGAAAGCAACAACATTCCCTACCTACCCCAGTCCATCCCTTCGCCCGAGTAATGACCATTTAAGCACCTTTGGAAGCAGATATAAAAAGATGGCAAAGTCAGCGCCTAGTCTTTATATGCCCTTCCATGTGTTAAAAAACTCCCCCCTCTCACTTAAAGGTAAAGGCAGGCTTGCCCAAGGAAGAAATCACAAGACAACCTGGGCTATATTCACCTCTATGTTTGGTAGCCTCCTCACTAAACACAAGTAAGAGCTAGCTTGCATTGAAAATGAGGGGCATTCGTAGGACTAGTTTTCAGCTCCTTACTTACCTATATGTATTCTAGAACAAAAAAATTCCAATGATTACATAGCCCACTTCGCTCTACTGCTCCGCTTGCTCTAACGATTCTAATTTTACATGCCGGCCATAAAGAGAGAGCGATTGGCCTCTATAATTGAAATAATGGAAATGTATTATTGTAGAGCTTCACTAGCAGTGTCGAGCTTTGCTCGTGACTCAACTGGAACTAAGGACCTGAATCAAATTTCAGAGCTCTCGCACTACTATCTAAGGAATGAAGAACTGCTACTGAACAAGAGTGAATCAAGTGAGTAAGCCCCTTCCCTTTAAAGATAGGGGCGAGCCAAAGAGAAGTTGTAGCAACGAGCTACTAAGAAGTGATTGTGTTGAAGCTTCAAATGTAGAGCTCATGAGAACTTCGAGTGAACTCTACGAGTGTGCCAAAAAACCATGCTCATACCTAACCAGGAGCATTAATGGACTACACAAATTTTTGAAGAACTTGTGCACAATCATGCATAGTCTTCCCTCATGATGCTATATATTTCAACCATTAACCAAATGTTATTCAATTCTTATCTCACTTTTGTGGCCTACATGTTGAAAACCCATATTTGCACTTGAGAGAATTTGAAGAGTTTTGCAATACCTATAGTGACCTAAATTGCTGTATAAACATCTTTAGATTAAAGTTTTTCCTTTCTCTTTAAAAGATAAAGCTAAAACATGGCTACAAAATCTTAGGTTAGGATCCATTAGCTCATGGGACGAAATGCAACAACAATTTCTGAAAAAATTCTTTCCTCCCTATAACATAAATTCTCTTAAAAGGCAAATCACCACGTTCACTAAAAAACAAGGAGAAACCTTTCACCAATATTGGTATAGGTATAAAGCATTGCTTAATACTTGTTCTCACCATGGTTTGAAAACATGGAGACTTTTTTCAATATTTTATGAAGGTCTAACACCTTAAGATAGGCAAATGATATAATTAATGTGCAATGGACAATTTGAAAATAAAGACCCTGATGAAGCAATGGATTACCTAGACTTAGTAGCAAAAAATGCCCAAAATTGGGATAATGTTGGCTCCTATAAGGTCCCAAGAACATCTAGTAGAGGCATGTTTAATTTAGAGAAAGACATGATCTTCATGTTAAATTTGCATCCCTAACTAGAAAAGTCAAGGACCTATAAATGTGGTCTACGCAAGAAATTGTCTATCACACTTGTAATATTAGTGATCATCCTACAGATGATTGCCCAATTGTGCCAACCTTTAGGAAAAGTCTCCATGAGCAAACCAATGTTTTAAACACTTTCAAAAGGTCAAATCCTAATCCTTACTCACAAAACTATAACTTTGGGTGGAAAAATCACTCATATTTTGATTGGAGGAATGATAATCATGCACAACCTTACCAAATTCCTTTTCAATCATATCAAAATTTTAAAAAATCTCATGATCATGCACTTTATGAGGATGTTGATGAAACATTAGATTTATTCATTGCAAAGCAAGAGGCTTTTAGCAATCAAACTACTCAGACTATGGCAAACCTGAATGATGCTCTTGAAAAACTTACATTAGCACTTAGTACTCACCAGAAGATAAGTTTCCATCGCAACTAGAGCCAAACCCCATCAATCCACATGTGAGTAATTCAAGTGGCCAACATCTAGACAAAGATTCAGTCAGTACTCTTCACGATGGTAAGGTTGATAAAGAACATGTACTTTACCCTTATGAGAAAGATGATGAATCAATCCCAAAGGGTAAGGAAGAGGTTAATAAACAAACACATAACAAGGAAAATACCAAATCCTCACTGATGCCCTCATTTCATCATGCAAAGGAACTTAACCAAAATTTTGACATAAATGAAATTTTCAAGCATGATGAAAACGAGGAAGCTAATAAGATTAAATTTTCAAGCATGATTCCTCTTTTGGCCTTTTTTTATCACAATCGATCAAATTTTATCCGTTTGTGCCACATTTTCATTTTTATTCTTATTCTTGATTTTCACTATCATTTCTAGTTTGTTTTTATTTTATTTTATGTGCTTTTATTTTAGTTGTGTGTTTTTATTTTATTTCCCAGTCAAGTGGCAGATACGGTACTCCGTGACTTTTAAAGTCGGTTTTTTAATTCCCTAAAAACTGTTGCTCATCTTGCATTCATTTTCTTTTCTTCTCTCTCAACTTCTTCACATCGATACCATTCTCTTGAATCCACACACACATATTTTCCCTCTCTTCTTGAAAATGATTTGCTTAAAATTTACAAAGCTTGCACAGAAAGACTAAGGATGTTGATGCACAAGGGTATTCCTACTGATTTAAGATGGTTAATTGAAGCCAAGGTTTGATTTTCTTGTGAACTTTCAAATAACCTTGTTGCTCACATGCCAGGTTTAGGAAAAAGCTCTTACGCCAAAAAGTGAAGAGTGAAAAGGTTATAAGTTTGTTGCAAATGTGCAAGATGCACTTGTAACCAGCGTTGCCACTCCTTAGGATATTTGTATAACAATCAAGACGATAATCTACAATTCATCAAGAATGGACTGAGTAGGGAGTCTTTGGATAATATCCAATTGAATCTTGAGACGCATTCTCATGGAATTGTGCAGTGTGAAATTTTGAAATTATGGACACAATTCTGAGAAGAGTAGGAACGTTATAGTCTTGGGAATCTGACTCAAAATGACCCTATTTATCAATTTATAAGAAAACTAGATGTGCAGCATATCCCGAACTTATAGAAGGTGTTTAAGCCGTTTCTAGAGGTAAAACGGTAGGAAGATGTAAGCCGCAGTCACAACTGCCTATACATATGCATGTGTGCTACCATTTTTTAATTTATTATGCCTTGTAGCTATCATTTTTTAATTCATATTTTTTTGTTGACTCATGCATTTATGGTGTCTTATTTCTGTCATTTTTTTAATTTATATGCTTTATTGTCAAACTTTTTCAACAAACAACCCAGCTACCTGTATGGATTTCATCATTAGAATACCTTTTTGCACTCCATAAATATGACATCTCTTGTTCTTCTCTTCACACATATAGTTAGAGAGTTGCATAAATATGGACGGAACGTCAAAACATCGAATCCAAATGATATATGTATTCTATGGATCACGACATAGAAAAAGTGAAGAGTTTGTAGCAGTAGCAAATTATCTTGGTAGGCTATTATTTGAAAAAAAAAAGATTCATGTGGTTTATGGGGGAGGTAGCCTCGAATTAATGGTTTGTGTGTCAACAGCTGCACTCAAAGGAGGTAGTCAAGTTAGCTTTGGCTATAGAAAGCACCATTGAAAAAATGGTTGGGCAGTAGTTATAGGTCTCCTATATGGATGAACACATGGCATATATGCTTATCAATTCAGATGCCTTTATTGCTCATCAGGTGGCTTTGGTACTCTCAAAGGTATTTTTCAAATTGCCTCTTGGGCCCAACTGAATCTCTATAAAAAACCCATAGGTTTGTTCAATGTTAAAAATTTCTTTGATCCTTTGATACGTTTTGTTGATGCAGCTATATAACAGAATTTTATCCCTCATTCGATGCAACAGATCCTTGTTTCTGCCACTACTGCTAATGGATTACGTGACAAATTACAAGCAGTCGAGTATGAACCTGACCTAGCTATAACTCAAATTAATTGGTCAGGCGGACAAAACAAAAAGTGCAAATTGGATCTGAATCTCTATTTGTAATTTTTCTTGTCTTTTATTTTATTTGTAGTATTTTATTTGACGTGTCTTTCAACTCATTTATTTTGAATAACTGAAGCTTCAGGTAATGTCTCCTATACTTTATCTCTCTACATTTAAACATTGAGGATAACACTTCACTTGGTTTTGGGATAGTAGACATAAATCTGTCTTATATTTTCTTCTTTCAAAAAAAAAAAAAACGAGTTAGTAATTAGATTTAGAGTGCAGTGTAAGGAGTTCAAATCCTCTTGAGACGCATTCTGGGTCAGGAATGGCAGAGTAAAGAGTACCATTTTGAACTCTTAAAGCCCATTCTAAACTAATTTATCATTTTATAATGGTTTTGCACTTTTGAAGACTCATTTTAGCTAACTTGGTAGCATTTAGCTTTGATTTTTTAATATTATAACGAGGTTATCTTATTCACCTTACTTTGAATTATTCAAATCTATGAAATCTCCTAACATTTTCATTTAATAAACTATTTCCTCATGTACGCATTAAACAGGTATCCATGAACCTTTCTTCACACACACACATACTTTGATGCATGATTGTGGGTTGCAAAATGAAATGTTGTAATATTTCAGTTCTTTTGTTTTGTTTAGGATAACAACAAAAGGAAGGGGAAAGTTAAAAAAAGAAAGGGAAAAAAGGTGAAAGTACAAAAAAAAGACACAATTGTGTATAAGTTCAGTCTCATAGGCTCCTTAATTCGAGTAATTAAGCCTGAGGGGTGCCTCAACACCTAATACCCTAAGACCAACTAGTGTGGGAGCTATTGGCCCAAAGCTCATTACATGGATTAAGGAGAAAGCTTAAGGGGATTGAACATTGTACTACCCACAAGTTTCTAAGCAAAAGTAAAGCGTCCACAACCTGAGTCGTTAAGCTCGTAGGGGTGTCTTAACACCTAATGCCTTAAGGCCAACTGGTCTGGAAGTCATTATCCTAAGGCTAGCTACATGGGTTAAAAATGTATTCTTTAAAAAAAAGAATAAAAAAATATATAAATAAAAATAATGATGAATAAATGTCCCCTACCTAAGGATGTTAGCCTTGATAAATATTAAAACCAATATGGCTTCTTTCTAAAAAGCCCCAAAGTCAGGTATCGACTGAGCACAAAAAGAGGGTTTGTTAATATCTTGACTAAAAATTATATGAGTCTTTAAAAAAAAAAGAAAAAAAACTCTGTTCACAGTTTGTTTATTTGGATCGAATCAAGAAGAGTGCAAAATGATCACCTTGGATGTAAAATTCTATAAATCACTACTAAATAATAACGCTTTAATAGCTAGGGACTAGCAATAAGTTGGTTGGGGATTGTGATAAACACTTAAATATGCATGATTAATAAAAGCTTAATCCATTATTTTACACTAATAGTGTCATTAAATTCCTTAACTTGAGCATATTTGTAGCCTTTAAATCTTTTGAATTAACTTCGTCTGAATTTTTGTTTTTGTTACAGGTTCAGAAAAATGGACATAACTTTCTATTTATAGATCATAATAGTGCAAATCTTGATTTCTTAGAGAGATGATTAAATTATCTACAAGATTATATTTCAAAATATTCATCAAATTCACGCTTTCACGCTCTTAGTAGACAAAAAATGGGCTTGAAGTGAACCCATTTGTAGTTGGCCTAGCTTGACCATGCCTCCGTATTTTGATCATATCTCTTGATATGTGAATCCAAATCATATGAATCAAGGTGTTCTAGAAAGCTGAGAGAAATATCTACAACTTTTACGCAGACATGTGATCAAAATTCTAGTTAATTCGATGCCAAAATCAGTGATCAAAGTTGGTACACATGATGATCCAAATTGTCAAAAAGATATTTTACAATTGCCCTTTGTAATTTGACAAGTTTGTCCTTGAATTATCTACAAATAAAGGTGCATTTTGAACCATTAGAGCGTCTTGGCTTTGGCTAGGATCTCTTGTTATTGTGTTTTTCTCTCTTATGTTTTTATGTTATTAATAAATCTTCTGTTTCTTGCAATTTATTTTCTTTCTTGCATAATGTCTTACTAAATTCTCTTTTGCTAAGGTGAAATGGGTGAAACCCTTGATATGAGAATAAGGATTTTTTAATCCTTTGATATGTGCTTAATAATCATAATCTTTTATTATTTATTTTATATGATTTATATTTATTTCCTCAATCAATCTTGCCACTACTCGTAAAGTGGAGGTCAAGATCAATTATAGACAATATTTGACACTTCAAATGCTTGGATCATTTCTAGATGTCGTATGGTTCTTCCTTACTAACACAATCTAGTTAGGAACCTTGATTTGTTGTAGATATATGGTGATTGATACATTGAATACTTAAACCCATTTACAAGAGGTGGTATAAATATTAGTGATGAAACAAATATAATTCATATAACTAAAATGGGCTTAAATGACTTACCCTCCGATTGGAAACTCCTTGATGTGTGGATTCCAATTGAGTTATAATTAGGTTGTCTATTCTTATTTGATATATCAAGGGCATATCCCTTAATCTTAGCTTTCATCTTTATTGTGTTAACTCCTTTTATTTGTATATTTTAAGTATTCTTGTTTATTGCTTATGAACTTTTTCTTTCATTTGGTATGGTAGGTTTCACCTCCTATTTCCATGGAAGGTTTGGCCACCTTTTATTTTTGTTTTACATTTGAATTATCAGTTGTAACTCCTACCATCTAAACTTTTATTTGTTAATATTATCTCGTTATTTATTTGAATCATTCACTTTATATTTGCTCATTTTTAATTTTGCACCGCTAAATCCCCTTCATCATGGATCGACCCCAGTTTTATCGAGTTTATTACTTTGACACTCCTATACTTGGGAGATAATCCATTTCGAATGTGTCAAGAGCCAAACCAACCCAGCTAGCCAGTCAATCTCAAGATCTTATCAGCCGGTAAACCGAAGACAGATGACCACGGTCCTGACCTTACCAGCACCAGAGGTGTACTAATTAATGAGCCCCTGAAACCCACTTTTTTTTTTTGACAAAATCAACCAATAATTGGTGAGGACATGTTATTGATATTGATTGAGTTTAAGGGATTTTCGCTGACTGAATCCATCCATAAACGTAAATCCCAATAACCTTCGTAACCAAAGCATCACGACAACATCCAAAGGTGACCTTCGGATTCTTAAGTAGGGGACAAGGAGGAAAACGTAGGAATGTCAACCATTATATAAGCCACTAGTGGCTAAGAGAAAGTGAGCAACACCTTGTATAGGTAGGGCTGGGCAGAGCTTGAAGAAGTGAGCCTTTATTAGAGAAAGCCATTGTGCGTTAGCCTAGCTAGCTAGTGTTTTTCAATTGGTGGTTATGTTAGTTGTAGCACACCTTTCCACCTTCTCTCGCTTTGGAAAGATTTAGCAGTATTTTCTTATGATGACCTGGTAGAGAGAGTACGATACATTGGTGTAAAAGATTGAGTGGGATCTGTGAGGTTGGTTATCGTAAAACTTGGTCGGAAAGTGTTATTGCCTCTATCATTCGCTCAGGTAGTCCCCGAATATGCCCGTTCCTTTGTCATTGCGGCTAAAAATCTTGCCGAGAAAGGTACCTTGGAAATCCTAGAAGATTAGAACTAGCAAACTTTGGCTGGGGGCAATCAAGAGGAGGAACCGCTGGATTGTTTAGACTTTGAATATAGCACCATCCAAGAGTGCTGAAGAACCGTCCAAAGGTATTATGATGCCTTCTGACCTCCCCCAAGCACCTGATGCTCAGTCCATCCCTGAGGACATTGATCAGTGGATGAAGTGAAAGGGAAAGAGGAAGAGTTCGCCAAGTTCATGGCAGCTCACAAGAAGACCTATGGTCAACTCATGGAGTTAGCACTCCAGGAGATCGAGAAGTCCCCTTTGACTGATGAGATCATGGCCCAGGCGCCCGCGAAGTTTGTGATTTTGAAAATTAACGTCTACTATAAGACAACGGGCCCAACTGACCATCTTATCCACTATAGAAATATCATGGCACTAAACACATCAGAAGACTATTTGATGTCCCGTGTCTTCCTAGCCAGCCTACATAGGCAGGCATTAGTCTGGTTCCATAAGATACCAAAAAAATCTATCTCTTACTTCAAGAAGTTGAATAGACTCTTCCTAGCTCAATACTCTTATAATCGGAGGCTGATCAAGGATCTTGACTACCTCTTCAACCTCAAGAAGAGCATCATATAATCCATTCAGGATTTCACTAAACGACTATAAGCTTCAGTCATTTAGGTTGACAATTGCAACGAGCAGTCAGCAATGTTAGCCTACAAAAAAGGGCTACTAGTAGAGTCCAAGCTCTGCCAGTCTTTGGTCAGGAATCGACCAGAGACCCTTGAAGGCCTCCTGCTCTTGGTCTGAGCAGAGCGCCATGCAAAGCTCAAGGATGACATTCAAAGTAACCTCGAGAAGCCTTGCTAGAAGATCTAAAACGTGTCGAAATCCTCCTAGAATGGAAGAGGGATGGTTATGGAAAAAGGAAGAATAAGAAGAGGAATAGGTGCCAAAACCACAATTGGTAGCCCAGACCCCAAAGGAATTATACTCCGCTTAACACTCCGCTCGACCAAATCCTAAAACGGATCAGGAATAAAAAATCCTTAAAGGGCTAAATCCTTGGGTCCAGAAAACAAAAGCACCTAGGACAAGTCGAAGTACTGCCAGTTTCACAAGTCTTACGGTCATGATACTTCAACTTGCAGAGTTCTCAGGATTGAGATCCAAGATCTCATTGAGCATGGGTATCTAAGACATTTTGTTGATCAATGAGTAGCTCTCCTCTACCTCAGAACCCAGCTCTTCAGCATTTAGCTGCACCACAAGCGCAATATACACAGAACCCTTGAGTTGCGGTGATCACTATGATCCACGGTAGGCCAACTTAGTTTACCTCAGCGTGGATAAGAGCACGGGGTTAGGCACCTAGCAAAATGGAATATAAAGAGTGTGAGGGATCATTCCTCTCACTCCCTTGCTGGACAATTGATCCTCATGAATAGCCTTCCATCGAAAAGACAAGTGAAACTATGTGATATCTACTTAAATTACCTAAGGTCATTTAATGTAGACATTAGAAGTACACAACTTAGTCATCGGTCGGGGCATAATGAGACGTAGTGGGATGCATGGCAAGCAATCTTCGCTTGTCCTTCTAACCGAACTAGCTAAACGAGGAACAGGCTTGGGATACCATTTCAAAGGTCGTATTTTGTCCAAAAGAAAAGAAAGTGCTCGCCTTTACCTTTTCAAATGAGCAAGCTATTCTATGCTCGGCATCCACTATGAATCTTCCTCTCAAATAGGGGATTCCCAAATAGCTTGTATTCGACGTATCTCATCTATGTCATCTTCTAAATCAAAATCTAGGCATTTATCTAAAATAGTAAATGTCGCTAATCGTTTGATCTTCTTTGACATCGACTCGTCTCTTATAGATGCCACAAATGCTATCAAATAAGCCAAGCTTGGTCGAAACCATGCTACTCCAATTGATACTGGTGTTGATTCTCATATTTGTATTAGAAACTATGTTGATTTGATACCATCAGAGATTGACAGAGGGCTACTCATTGATTAACTCTCTCCTGCTCTAGGATAATTAACATTAAGGGAAGCCCAACCATTAGTAGATCATTACTCCTTTGCTTTTTCTTTTGCTAAAGATGGCACTCTATTATATTTGAAATAGAAGTAAACTCTATTTGTCCAAGCCCTATTCATGTGCAACCCCTATTCGCCTATTCTTTGGTTGTGTGTGTGGTTCTTCTACTGGTGATCTTCCTGTAAGAGACATTTGCTAGCTTCATTCCTACCCCTATGATTGGAGGAGAGGCTGAATAAGATGTTAAAGAATCGGTTCTTGCTCATGACTCTGATGCCATTGATTCTCTTATCGTAAGGATAGAAGGGATGATAGCTTCTAAAAAGAGGGAAGTGGTAAAAGGAAGCGAATGAGCCAAGGAAAGGAAGCCAAAATCTCCCAGGGAGATCAAACTGTATCAATTTCATTGACAAGAGTTAGCTCGGACGGAATGCTTTCGACTTCAAATGCAGAGGCTCCTAACTCGAGGAAAGGTTCATCATCTGATTCTATGCCATCTGATCTAGGCTTGGTTACCTTTAGTAAGAATAAGAACAGAGAGGTTAGTTCAGGTCATCAGTCAATGTTCTTGAATATTAAAGTTGTAGATAACACTTCAGAGAATTCCTTGCACATGGTAAAAAACTCTTGCAAAGAAGTGTTTGCTTCTTTCATAGGTTCAGAGTCCAATGAGTATCCCTTAGTTCTTAGTCTAAGCAGCTTGTTCCTTTGGAATGTTAACATCATGTTTTGATTTCAATCAAGCAAGGGATATATTAGACTCCATCTTCTTTATGAGTTCATGATCAGGCTGAGATAATAGGAGTAATAGCCTAAATACTAGAATTATCCAAATTGGAATTGTTAGCAGCCAGAGATGAGTCAATGGCATATACTATTACTTGATGATAAGAATAAACCCTTAACTAAGAATCATGAGAAGCAGTACTAGTTGAAGGATCGACAAAAATTTGTATGTGCTGAGAAGTGTCCTTATTAACCAAAAGAAGATTTTGCTCTATTTGATTGTCTGCAGTATTGTTTGGAATATTATATGTATAATAATAATATGATTGGATGGTGTTGCCGGTTGGCCTTTCGTCCTTGCCTGAGGTATGTTGTTCTTATTTATGACACCCATATGGTTTGTGTCTGACCCATCATAGTGCTTTTCTTGCCTTGTTCATTCTCCTTTGAAGCTGCAGAATGGTAGTGAGGCAGCCAGGATCCCTCAGTGGCAGTAAGCCATGTCTGAGGAATTGCCAGTCTTGTAGAAGATGTCGTTCATTACCTTATCAGATAGAGAGCGGTTCAAACCTCTTCCCAACAAAAATACCGCTATTGATGGAAATTCAAACTTGGTATCGGTTCTGAGAAGACAAGACTTTTGCCCCATTGGCAAAGGTTACTTTTGTACGAGCTTTGATTCTAGCTGCCACAGTGAGAAAGTAGCCTTCAGTCTAGTGAGATGTGGGGAATGCTTTTCAAAAAGGAAAACTACATGAGGAGTTTTACATGGCACCTTCGTGAGGGTGATTAGTTTCTTAACACCTAGTTAGTCGACTCAAGAAGGTGTTGTATACGCTAAAACAAGTAAACTCCAGTTCGAAAGCAAGAAGCAAGGGAGTTGTGCAAAAGAACTTGATTGATAAAGGAGCGCTAGCACTAACCCATTTTATTAACAAAAATAGGAATGTGAGCTCACTACTGCTTGCTCCAGATGCTTTACCGATGCCCCTCACTCCCTTGCCTGTACCTTCACTTGAGCAAGCTCAAAGGTAAGGGAAGGAAGATATATTTACATAACATAATTTAGGCACATCGTTTAACACAGTTACAGATAGAACAGATACAGGGCCCCTTTATGACAAATAAAGATAAGACAAATTTACTGGATATGGTAGACTTTTTAGTTTTCGGATGACTTATTCCAGATTTGCTACTAAAAGAAGGCCTATATGCACCATTTCGGATTCCAACCTTGAACTCTCGTTTTCAAAAAAAAGTCCATAGGAAAGAAGTACTTATACTTTTAGAGCTGATAATAAACTAGCAAAAATCAATCCCGAAGGAAAGCCTTATTTTGTGAGTTTTAACAGGAATAAATACCTCCATCCTTATTTTCTGAGTTTTAACAGGAATAAATACCTCCCTTTTGAAAATATCTTTTTACTCAACTAAAAAAGACAAATGGACATAGATCAAGATGAGCTCATTCACTCCTCACTCTAGAACTCGAGGAGGATGGGAAAGAAGATAGGGCAAGAGACCGGGTAGGGCAATTCTTTTAAAGTCAAGAATTCATGTACTGATTCCAACAACGATAGCTGGATTGAGCTGATAGCCAGATTGAGCTTGATTATCGAGAGTTATGGTAAGCCTAAAAGCCCGCTAGTTTTTGCAGAGTGTATTGCTAAAGAAAGAAAGTAAATTAATGAAAGAAAGTTCCTCCAGCTAAAGAGAAATGACAAATTCCTGATTCAAGAAGAGAGATAAACAATTCCAAATATGACTAGTTAAACGAAGAATAGGAATAGAACACAATTCCAAATATGACTAGTTAAACGAAGAATAGGAATAGAACGTCCTAATATAGTATTCCTTTATTGAGTAGCGATAGGATACTCCTTTATTTTAGTGATTATACTAGCTCTTGAAGGCGGAAGCAGACGGGCAACACAAATTGCCCTATTTTCCATTTCTTAGGTATTACATGACCTCGAGGGACCCAAACTAAGGTTTTTGGCAAAGAAGTATTTGGGGTTTCATCAGCCAAGCGCAAAGAAAGCATCCAAGTGAGAGTCGAAC
This sequence comes from Boswellia sacra, assembly GCA_013180625.2. Taxonomy (NCBI): domain Eukaryota; kingdom Viridiplantae; phylum Streptophyta; class Magnoliopsida; order Sapindales; family Burseraceae; genus Boswellia; species Boswellia sacra. The sequence goes on along the minus strand of SNVD02012232.1, from coordinate 29,460 downwards.
CCATGAGCATCTGGCATTCAGGGGGCTTCTATCCAATGTCTAAGGGCCAGGTGTAGGTAGCAAGTGAAAGGTTGAGATGATATTGCTCACCAAGCCTAGTATTAGTATTAATATTTAATTGGGAATCCCATAGGCAAAGAAGTCTCGTAGCTCCACAAATCGGTAGGCACTTCACTAACTATGAATAAAGAGAGGCTAGCAAAGAACCCTCAAAAGTTCTAGCAACAGAAACTCATTTTTTAGCATCCTGATGCCCTATTTCATTTAGTGTGTCTCATGATATAAAAACCTGCGTTTTTCCATAAAAAAATAAAGTTAAGTTTTTGGCCCTCCGTATAGATATCGAAACCCCAGCAATTTCAGGGTCAGCTAGACCCATGTATCGAACAAAGATGTTGGAGATGTAGCAGTTTTGTTCTAGTCTATGACAACACTACAACTAACACATCTACGAGCTAAGGCAAAAAAATAGGACCAGTGGGAGCAGAGCAAGCCAAGCTTTTTCCTTTCAGTGGAGTGACTAAACTATCCAGTAATGCACCCAACAAACTGCCCCTACACACGTAAGGGGCTAGAATTTTTACAGTTCATAGAACAAACTTCCTTATGATAAAGGATTCTAAAGACAGCGGAACGTATTCAAAGAAAAACCACACAATTCTGTTTTGATAAACTACCTTGCTTATTTAAATAGCAGCTATCGCGTATTATCCACTCTACTTACTATTTATCATTCTCCTTTATATTGCCATCATGCTTAGGAAAAGAAATTCTTATGTGCATAGGGGTTTTGACTCATAAGATGAAAAGGAAAATTAAATAAGGAAGTCCCTTATGATCCTTATGGGAGTGAGGAGTATTAGAGGAGTGAGGGGTGTAACCCACCCAAAAAGTATGATCCTTATGGGAATCATAGCTATGGCCAGGCAGTTTTTCATATTAGCAAGGAAATGGGTCTTCTATTCTATTGAATGAAGAAAGGCTAAATGATATTTATTCATATTTCTAGCATAAATTATTCATATTAATTAATCTATTAAATAAATAGGAACTAGCTCAACTTGTAGTGAAGAAACAAGCTAGCTTAGGGAAGATGCCTTGGTACAAGCGCTAAGCGAGTAAGTGAACTGCCTTCGATTCTCTCTACTTCTTGGTTGCCGGTGTCAAACGACAGAGAACTTTATTTTTATTTGGTCAATGTCACCTTAGATTAAGAGCCTAAGTGCAGTTGGTGGTAGCATGTACTTTTTTTTTTTTTTTACTTGCAAAATCACCGCCTTAGGTGCCCTAAAATAAAACACCTTTTTCAAATCAAATAGGTGCACTAATCGAATGGTCCAGTTAGGAGAAGAAAGACCTCGAGAATTTCCACCCACTAGATAACTTTTGCCTGAGGATACAAGAACATGAACAAAAAATCGTAGGAGTTGGGAGCATCCCTCGCTTCGCTCATGCATAACCGTGTGGTTAAGTATTCTATTATGTATTGCCTTACAAAACATAAAATAAGTAGTAGAATCTGCATCAAATGTAATTGGCCACTATGTTGTGCTCCATCAGCTTACTTCTAGCGAGATGAATAGCTTGCTTCTTCCATTCTGACTGTTGATACAAGGATTCATCCGAAATCAATTGGTTCACGTTAAAGTTGGAATTACTTCACTTCGGTCATGGCACGATCATAAGAGCAAGCCGTAAAGTCTATTTTCCATAAAAGAATTAAATAATAAAGAAGATGAGCTTGCAAGTCATTAAAGGAGATTAAGTAGGAAAGTCCTACCCCGAACCCATTATAGATTAATTAGTCAACTACCAGGATATAAAGTAAATGGACAGGATTTCTACTTCAACGGTGGGAAAGGATTGTGACATATGACCACCATGATAGATGAATGCATTAATTTGAATTTCTACAACATGGCACTAAGGCAACCAACGTTTTCTAACATATGTAAGGTGCTAACGGGAAGATTGAAATCTTTCTTTAATTGATCCTATTTCTCACCTTGGTGCTTATGATGCAAGATACATGAGTCGCCGCCTAACTATCAATCTATACCCTAAAAAAAAAGGGTACAAAACTCAATCAACCCCTGTCTTCCATGGATTATCTGATTACATAATTTGACTAGATAGTTTACCCTTTTCCCTTTTTCTTGGAAAATGGCTTAGTAGGAGGAGTGCTTGGGTTACAAGAAGGGCGGATGGTTTTATTGAATCTTGTCAGTAATTGTATTCAGACAGATCATTCCTCCTTCAATAATGGCTAGCTAAAAAGGTAGGTATGCTGGGATTGGAGGAGCTGTTTCTTTGAAGATTGTGGAGCGAGGAAGATCGCCCTCAAGCCCTGAGAGAAAGCTAATAATTGTTTGCTTCCTTCTTCCCCGAGGAGTGGGAGAGTCCTACTAATACCTACTCACTAGCATTCTTCCTTTCCTTTTGTTTAGTCATTACCAAGGTGGGTACTTTCACTTGCAATACAAGGATCTAGTGCAGACATCAAAAAGAAATTGTTGACAAAAAACGAATACGTGGCTGGGTCTTTTGCTTCCTCCCATGGTGGTTAGAGATCTCTGCCCTTATCATCAATAGTTGGTCACTCCCTGCCCTTGGCTTCGTAGCTATGAAATATCACATCAAGGGTTTTTTGTCGGTTCACCCATTCTTGCCCTTGAAGTTAGTGGATAGTACTTGCTTTGCTTTCATTCATGCTATTCTCACTCTTACTCCCCATCCGCCTTACTTTAGCTTTGTTTTTCCACCACATGGTGGTACTTTGTGGCTCCTTACTTGTAGTTTTGGTTGGAGAAATGTAATATCTACCAAAGTGGGACAAAGGGACTTGCAAAGAGAAGTGAGGCGGGGACTAGAAGCAAGCTAGTCTTCGTAAGATGGCTTAGTTCACCGATGAACAAGGTGTGAGCCAAGACGACGAAAGTTTTGATTCAACAACTGATATAAATAACCTAAAAGGCAAACAAAGTCAAATTGAATAAAATGACTGACGATGAAAAAGGAAAGGATTCTCTCTTTCTTGAGTGGCAGATAGCTTGACTTTTGGTCCTATTTTGGTTGCTTGGTTCCAACTATCTCCCATAAAGCCACAAGCGCTTCTTGGCTTATCGAGCTCGATTGATATCATTCACTGACCTTGGCTACTTCGTCTTAGCCTCAACTGATCATGTTTCCAGAGCGGATTCTCCTGCCTTTTTAACTCCATCTTTTTCTAAAGGATGAACTGTATCATCCAACTTTTACAAGAAGTGAAGGAGGCTTGCTTATTCTTTCTCAACTTGAAAGCTTTTGCTCCATCTGTCGCCTCATAGGAGGAGTCGCCCTTTGAATACATTGATATGGATGTTGATCCATGTGATTCATTAGATTTAGGGACATAAAAGAAACCCTAAGTCTCCTACCTTAGTCTGTAAAAGGATAATGTAGAAGTAGGTTATCTTATAGAAAAAAATGAATAGTGTCCACACCCACCCCCCTTTAGCCTTAAGCTTGAGATGCAGGTACTAACTCTTTTTTTTTTTGGAAAAGTTACTTAGTAATATAAATCCAAAAAAGTTATAATGTACAAAAATCCGAGGGGCATACCCCAAGAATTACAAAGGGACGTAAAGTCCAAACAAACAATCCAACAAAAAGATAGAAAATGAAGGCCACAAGCGGCCTAAACAAAGTAAAAAAGCCACAAACGGCCTTAACAACATAGAAGAGAAATGATCACAAACGGTCTAAAACATAAAAATACAAGAGCTTTAACCCTTCTTGTTTTTCTTCTTCTTACCCTTCTTTACCGGGGTAGCTGGGGTGTCCGAATGAGCATGGTCAATCTTATCAGATTGATCATCCTCACTAAGCCCAATCAAAGGCTCAAAACGAGTGGGAGAAGACTCAGTAGGTATCCGCCCTGAGGAAATAGATGCCTCACGATTTGTAGAACATTTGATAGTGCCCAAAAGTCTACCCTCGTCAGTCGCAAAAGGAGATGGAGAATCAGAATCTGAAACTGACTCTGCACTCGGAACTGTAGTAGCCTTCGGAGGCTCAACTTGCACTGTAGAAACTTCTGGGATAGTAACTATTTTGGTGCAATCAACAACCTTGGTCGCCTTATTTAGGAATTGATTGTTTTTGTGAAGAAACCAACAAAGCCCAAGCTCGGTCTGGAGAATGTTTGTCAAAGATCTGTGGTTAGACAAAGATCAACACAGACGGGCACCACCACGGCCGTCTTTTATGTGCTATCACTCAACGGGTGAGGGAAACCTCTTTCTTTTTTTTTTTTTTTACAGTACTAAAACTTGGTTGAGTGAAATACCTTTCTTCATCAAAGAGGAGAAAAACATTCCCATGGATCTGTAATTGATCAAACCATAGCATGGGTTTGTTCATTCATAGAAGCCTGATTTTTCTTCATGTGCACTTCCTTTATCAGTCAATCCGTCCCTTGAATTTGTAAATCGATCGATCGAGCATCGTCTGTCCATTTAGTGTCCCTCTGATAGTAGCTGCAGGATCACACAAAACAAAAAAATAAGTTCAAAAAGCTTTTGTTGCCCTAAACGAGTAAAAACAAGTTTCCAAATGAGATTTCTCACTGAAGAAATGTTGTCTTCAAAGCTAGGCAAGATGTATTTTTTATTGTTCCTAATCTAATATTTTTTATATTAAAATACTTTTGATAATATCATAAAAATAAAAGGGCAAAATAATAAGATGTATTCATAAAAAATTAATATTATCAAATTATTTATTATTATATTTCGTAATATTAATCAATGGCAAGAATTCAATAATATGAAGAAATATTATTAAACGTAGATAGGAAAGAAACAATTTAATGATAACCAAGCCCAAGCAAAGAGCTTCAATCTTGTTTACTTCCTTGAATGGGCGGGTTGGAAAGTTTTTATTTTGTGCACCAACATAGGCCTATCACCAAATCTCCAAGGCGAAATCCTTTGTTGGAAGGCTTGTTCACTCATAATTTACACGTCTCTTCATTGCTTCTTAGCAGTTGATTGAGAGATTAGCACTTCCATCGTTACTAAAGATATAGCTTTTCTATGCGAGCTAGTTCAAAAGTTCGTTTTCGTAAGCCCTTTTGTCAGCTACACTAAGACTTAGGATCATCATGCACTGGCACAATCACTACAAGAAAAATGATCATATTTGACGGTTTTTGGCCGCCAAATATGTGTATATTTGGCGATCTTAAAAGCGCCGCCAATAGGCCCACCAAATATAGTCAATTTGACTATATTTAGTGGTCGGTCAAACTGCCAAATATGCATATGACTATATTTGGCAGTTTTTGACTGCCAAGTATGATAGGTTTAAAAAAAAAAAAATACTTGGCGGTTTTTGGCCGCCAAGTATAATAGTTTAAAAAATGAAAAAAATAATACTTGGCAGTTTTTAACCGCCAATTATTGAAAAAAAATATATATATATATAGTTGTGCATTTCTTTTTTAGAGATACATTCGAGAAGATACAGCAGTCTACACGAGAATGAAGCTAAACTTCAATAACAACAGCATTTTAAGAGAACTGCAAAATCATAAGACGTGTGCACACATTCACATAAAATTCAAGCACATAAGAATAGTATTGCAAGGCTGTGCCCATCAATGATAATCATTATAGAAAGAAATACACCATCATATTTAAGCCGCAAAACAGCAGCACTAGAGTTACCTATAGATCTAAATCTGACAGCATTGACAGATTAATTTCCTTGGAAATGGACTTCTAAAGACAGATCAAAACATAACTAGTAAAGGGTACCTTTTGAACCAATTTTGGAGGAACGCAGTCCATTAGAAAGCAAATCATCTAGTGATGGAACATCAAACTTAAAAGGGACTGTATCATCACAAATGTAAGGACAGAAATTAGAATGTATAAATCTATAACAATTTCAAGAAGCAAATAGACATCCATTGGAAAATACTAAAAACTTATGAACATAAAAAATTAAAAAATGTTGTTGTAATCACAAAAAAAATTGTGTTTATGTGTGTGTGTGTATATATATATTAAACTAAAAAAAGAAGATTTTAAATCTTTATAGAATACAACTCCACCCCCTATTCTAAGACATGAGTAGACCTATTTTGATTTTAGAGTGGCTATCAAAATTAAAAGCCTCATGAAATTTATGAAAAATTCCTCGGATATTCCCAAGCTTGTGGAAGTTATTGCCCTCATCCATCACAAAGTCATCATTCTACTGTTGACGTATTACAGCCTTTTTGGGTGTCCGATATGGCAATGATGCAAAAAGAGAATTGGCCATTATGGATGCTCCATAATTTTTCCATATACCACCAACTGCATGAAAGAGATCTACTCTATATGAAGGTAACTAACTGAAGGAAAATTGTGCAACAAGGATACAAGCAAAGATGTCGAAACCTAAAATAAATGCAAGCTGTTTGCATGTTGACCTCAAAACAAATGAAGTTATAAACCATAGTTGATGCCCCAAACCATGTCTAATGTAATAGCTCATTAGTCCAGCAACACAACCACACTTAACTTCGTCTTCTCTCCCTATTTTTTTCCCTCTCCTCTCCATCCACACATTGCTTCATCTTCTCTTTCCATCTTTTCGTTTTTGTCTTTTCCTACCTTTTTCTTCTTATTTTTCTTTCTTCCTTTCACAATTTTTTTCTCTCTCTGGCAACCTAAACCAATTAATAATTTCAAATAAAAATCCAATGCTAAAATTAGAAACAAATAAAAATAAAAACCAAAGTTACAAAGCCACTGCCTAGACTTCATTAAACCTAAACTTAACGATCAAGTTTACGAATTTCATTAACACCATAAAACACTATTCCCACCTATGACCCTATTAATTAATATCTTAGCAATTCATCAAACCCATAAAAATCGAATATGAATAGAAAAATAAAGTGGTTTACCCTTGGAAAGACAAATGAAGGAGCAGCCGCTGATTCATCATCTCCTCCCTCTTTTCCAACTATATCCCTTAGAGCAATGCAATGACTTATCTCAAGTATTTGGAGCTGCACAAAGATTTTGATTATAGAAGCTGGAAATACATATTTTAGTTTTTCAAAATTAAACACTTTAAAGCTTGTTAAATTTCGATAATTAGAAGATGTGGTTGGAAGGAAGTTGTGCCAAATTTTTTCAGAATTAATTCTTCTCAGTCTCAAGTCCTCCAAATTGGGGAAAACAACCTGCAATTTGAAATATTCCTGACTGTTAATTTCAATATTTATTTCTTGTAAAGTAAAGAAGCAAAAATAATTTTTTTTCCAAATAGAAATATGCATGCCATTGATGATATAGAGAAGTGTAAGGTTACTGATTGTTTAACATTTTCGTTAAAAAGTGCTGTTGGAGTATCAAGTTCATCTTCCGAAATTACAGCACTAGACTGCAGCTCATTTATCGACTCCTTTCTTTTTTGTGATGTTACAGGTGTCATCAATTTAGAGTAGAAGCTTGCAAGCTCTGGAAGAGAATCAGGACACATTGGGGATGTCATGGGAGTTAGAACAACAAAAGGGAATTGACTCTCAAAATGAGAACTCCTCAAGTATTTTTTTTGAACTCGCTGGATAAGAAGTTCTTGTACTTCTCTTGAAGATATCCACCTGAAAATAATACATTAGTTCTGTTAATAACAGTGTTCCAAACTACTAGAATTCGGACAAAAGATGGAACTACCTTTAGGTACAAATGGTGGAATGTTCTTTGAAAGTGTTAATTCTGCCAACACCAGAAGATCCTTACCTAGGAAAACAACAAAAAGAAAATGATTTAAAACCATAAAAATTGGAACCAGAGGACAACCCAGCTTTGAAAACTTCATTATTCAAGTAAAACAATCATCATTGAGCTATAGTTCAACATGAAAGAGAAAGCAATCCTAGCAAATTGAGGATACAGAGTGGGGGACTTTAAGCCAAGAGCAGTTTAGAAATGTGCTTCAGAATAATCCTTTACACAGAGAATGTCAAAGAGTATCAAACAGTATTGCTCACTATTAGGAGCCATGTAAAAGTCTTTTCACTTGGAGAACAAGATTAATACACTAAATCAAACCAAGCCCTTCGAGAGATATCTTACTATGAAGTCAAGACAGACATCAAAAGCTAATATCTACATATCATACATAAACACCTAGTGTTATTTCCTAAAATCAAAGTGCAAGCTTCTTCCAATTCTCTCTAAGGCAAAGTTCTTGACTAGAGACAAAAGAAAAATTAGCCATACTACACCCACAACACGAGAAATGCTAAACAATATTATAGATGATCGATGGTGCATGGAAAAGAAAGACAAAATAAGTGCACAATTTTCCCCATCTGATAAGATATTGCCTGACATTGACACTAGACCATATATAATTCATTACAGTTATCATCAAAATAAAACTAGGTTTAATCTATCAAAATTCTCACTTACCAGTTATATTGCCTCTCCATTTTTTGACATTAACTAGAAGCTTGCAAGCTCTGGAAGAGAATCGAACTCAACATAAATCAACCCAAGAACGCCCAACGAGTTCCCATACCGTCGACCTCCTTGCCCACTGAAGTTAAAAATGCGGCTAATCTGGAACCATATAAAATTGAAACAACATTTTCGGGTTGGGTGTTTGATGATTTGGGGCTGGGCATGGCGATTGCAGTTGGCGATGTGGTGATAGATGCAAGGTGCCCAAACGATAGTTGATGCCCCAACTGACAGGACTGGAAACCCTAGGCTATGGCGGTGTTGGTGGAATGGAAGAAATTGATGGAGGTGGTAGTGGCTGAGACAATAAGAAAAATAACATGATCTTCATTATTTATTTTGCCCTACTTTCAACCAAAACGACGTAGTTTTGGATGTACAATTTCTTCATTAATTTTCACTTTCTTACTTTTTTAATTTTAAATTTTAATGAGTAACTTTTTAAACATAAAATTATATTATTTAACATTGAATTTTTATATATCCCTAATTCATAATTTTTTAAATAAATAAATAATTAATTCATTTCCTTAACTTTCAAATTTTTACATTATTTTATTCATTTCTTTAAAAATTTGTTTAAAAATTTATATTTACCAATGAATTAAAATTAAAATTAAAATTTATTTCTTATTTCGTAAAAAATTAATTACATGTTATTTTTTTTAAAATTTTATATATTATTATATTTCTATGCATACTTGTCACTGTCTAAAAATGTGATAAATATATAATAAAGTATAAAAAAGAGTGACAAATATGAAGGAAATGTAGGTTTGACTTTTAGATCAGTGTTACATTTCTCGCTTTTTTTAAAAACCGTCAAATAAAAAAATTGTAAAGTGACAAATATTTAAAAAATTCTTGTAGTGAATCATTATTTGAGGGCCTATGATCATCCAAAAGTAGTACTTGGCATCCTCCTAATAATATAATAAAAAGACACACTTGCTGGATTTGACTTCTTGTGTAGAAGCCGAGTACCAACAATCCTTTTCGTTTACAATTACAAATGGAATAAACTAATCGAGATGCTTTAACACGTCCATTCTTATAGGAGAGTAATACCAGTCTTTTTGCCTTACCTATCCTTCTGATCTTTTCAATCGGTCTAGTCCACATGTGGACAGAGGAATTTGCTTCCTCTAGCCCATTACTTGAAAAGGCGACTACCTATCAATTGTATTGGCTCAATTCCATATCAATAGAATAGAAGGTCTCATATTCACTTAATTCCTAAGGGAATCGCTCGCTTGACTAATGGCCTCTGCCTATTGTGTTATTTTCTATTGATTGCTTGTATCAAGTAGGACGTCCACACAATAGTTGTACCAAGCAAGTGTTATCCCTTCACTATCAGACTAGCTTCTTACTTATTTTTTAGCACCTACAGGCAGAATCAAATAAAGAATGAATATATTGGGCTTTCGCCACCTAAAAATGCTCGACGGTCATTCAAGATTATTTGCATTTTAGTAAGTGTATGCAAAGATGTAGTCTTAGTATTAGGAATAGCGAGTTCTCCCTCCTATCTGTAGACGTTAATGTAGCTGAACCCTTCGCTAGTCCTTTTTGTGTGACTGACTAATCTACTTAATCTCAAATTTCATATTGAAAAAGGAGGAGGCACATCAAGGCAGAAGTCGAATCAAGCAAAGGTCCTCTGACATTAGCTAGTAGCTACTTTCCTAGGACTTGCATTTGCTTCTTTTAGAGAAAGCTTGGCTCTATTTATGCTACTTCCATCCACTTGGCCATGACTATTCTTCGTGGGTATCTTTCATCTCTTCTTGGGAATCCATGCATATGATGCAAGAAAAAAGAGTTCAGCCATTAGATTATGAGAAGAGTGGCAAGAATTGGATCCATATGAAAGAAACCTTTCCTCACCTGGTGGCTTGGGCTACGGTCCTCCCAAGTACATCATCTGAATGAACTATATTCTATTGATTTGTAGGACATTTGATACGTTTTAGTTAATCTAATATAATATATTAAAATGAAATAAACGTTGTCACTTTCAATGAGTTAGGAGATTCATGTGCTGTTGAAAACCATTCCATAATGGAGAACTTTATAACATCAATTGACTGTAGCCAGGTAGCACTTCTAAAATGTTTCTTGGCAAGTCACCACTGTCATTCTTTGATCGAGCCCCTTGTATGCTCTATTCATACCCGTCTGCAGAGGGAAGAGGAAGGAAATACCCATCCCTAATGAAAAAGAAGAAGATTTACCTCAGTGAAACCAGTCTCAATTGTGCTAATATGTACAGAAGCCAAGAACCTATTACAATAGATTATGCCACTTGGCCACTCCAATTAGCACGAATAAGCAGTGATAAGAAGGACCATGCCATTCTAGTAATCCTACAGAGGGACTTTGGAATGGTATGTGAATGCGACGCACACAGAGATATGGCAGAAATTTGGATAAAAAATGAAGAAAAGATAAGCGAGGATGGAGGATGAAAGTCAAAGTTGTATTGAAAAGTATCGGTTACAATTAGCAAACTGTGTAGAGGTAGAAACCCAGACTGAGGATCAATGATGACTGAGAGAGAAGCAACAAAGACTTATAAAGAGCCAAAGGGTGGTTGAGAATCAGGCCTACTAGGATACGAAAGTTTGCTAGGCCCTGCAAGTGCTCAAAGGTGGGGTTAAATAAAGTCTTGCTACTTAGGAAATAATTAATATTGAATCACTTGCCATAGAAAAGCAAAGAAGGGATTGACTGAGAGACCCAAAAAAAAAGGAGAAGAAAACTACCCTTTGGTGTATAGCTGTTGTGGCGAATCAGTTGTTGTTGCTTTTTGGCAATGATAATGGTCCAAGCAAGCGATTGGAGCGGACCGGATGTAACAAGGGGGTTCGCTCGAGAGACCTAGGATGCGCCTCTTATTTCCTTATATTAATCCCTCTCTTTCATGAAGAGGACAAGGAGGTTTAACATTGAAGAGCAAGGCTGTTTGGCTATTTGATTCTTGCTCTTGAGCAGTTAATGGAAGGGAATGGGTGGTTGATGTGAGGGAATGGGTGGTTGATGGGAAGGAATGGGCTAAGGGCCAAATTCCTTCTAATGAATCTCCTTGTCTTTGTAACTAGCATGAATGAAGGAAGTCAGCAACAAGAGAGAGATCTGATCAAGCTGTCTCTCTTGCTTTTGAGTTAGCTACTGGCAGGAAAAAATGAAGAAGATCCCATACTAGAGGGACTACTAGCCTTCTAGCAAGATCATCTCTCTATTACTTGTCATAGCTGACCTTAGAACTAGGAAGCTAGGAGAAACTGTGGCTAACCCCTTGAACTATTTCATAACCTACCGTTATAGGCTCTAGGAAGTAAGGCAGAGATGTTCTTAGTTGCTATAAGTATCTCTTCCTCTGGCTCTTTTGCTTGCCAGTCAAATAATTCCCCTCCTTTTTATATTCCTTTTGCAATAGATTTTCTTTTGGCTTTCTTCTTCCAAATCTCTAGAGATAGGCATGGGTAAAATAGAAGAGAAGAAGGAACTCAAGCTAGAAATTGACAATGATTCAATAACCTACCAATTTGAGCTATCAGCAAAAGATTCCTATTAATTAGAAGTAGGTGTTCCTTGAAGCTTTGATGAGTTGAATGGAAGACAAACCGTCACACCATTCTAAGGAAGTTTACTGGTTCGACTGTGAAAAGAGGTAAGCTAATGTAGAAGACCTAATGGGTGCCTTAGAATCCTGCCTGAGAAAACAAGAATTTGATGGGCTCAAGGTCTATGATACCTAAAATTATGAAAATGAGTTTCTATAGGAAGAGAGTAGCTTCTGAAAGAATCTACCCCCTCTTAGGAGTTTTAGCACTCCGATTGTGTAACAAACCTGGGGGATTGAAGCCTAAACAAAAGATCCGAGCCAGGAGCCTTGGGTTGCCTATTAGTTCATTCAATTTAGATTTCCTCAAACATAGGTAGCTACCTGAGAGATCAATCCTTATACAAGGAATGTGGGAAATAGCCTGGAAAAGGCATCTTCTATAGATGGACCAAAACTGGACCCAAAGGATTTGCCTAGGACAGAAAGTGAAAGTGGTTAAAAGACTTCACCAGTACTAATTGCTGCTAATGATGCTTCTTGTTTTGTGTTTATTGACACAAAGGAGCCCAACAGGAACCTCTGAAAAAGATGAATTTTTATAGTAAGTGGGGTAGTCAAGGGCTCTTAGAGGATATCTATTTCCATATGAACTAAGGTTATCCCAGTATCGGCCCTAAGAACATGTGCTAAAGCACCTTTTTGATGAGAAATCCGCTGAATAAGCTTGTGGGGGAGACTCCGCTACTGGCTCAGATCTTCTTGTTTCAACTTTCTTGCTTATGATAAGCTCCTAGCGTTAGTGAGAAACCACCTATTTGAAGGTAGGACAGGACCCAAACCAATACATTTGTTCTATGGCGAAGGATCTGAAGGTTTGAAAGCACGTAAATAGCTATTGAGAGATTCCAGCTACTTAGGGTATTTTCTTAAAGAGGTCTTTTATGCACTCGAATCTCTATCAATAACAATTGGAAAGAGCTTGCTTGATTAGAATCGTTAGGAAGTCTACTTATTTTCTTGTGTTAGGGCGGGGAAGCGTATGCTACAACACAACTAAAGCAGTTGACCTCCGGTTGTAAGAAAAGCGAAAAGAGGAATTGGTTTGTCACCGTCTTGTAGACCTAGTCAAAGCTTGGGAATAGACCTAAACTCCAAAAAAGAAAGGGTCAATAGATCAGTTTATCACTTGGGCCTGCCTTTATTACTTTGAGAATAGGCATCGAGGTTAGAAAACTATGATACAAACCACTTAGCGAGGCAGAATCTACAAATGGTCACATTATTTTTGTGTTTCTATAGTAATATAGTTTGGCTATTGAATGGGATGATGGGTAGAAAGTCTTTCCACCTAGTTTCAAATGTGAGAGCAAAAGAGGCAAATTTCAATGACCAGATGAATCCGCAAAAAGGGCATCTGCCAATTATGTTACCCCAATGGTTGTAGAAAAAGAGTGAAACTGGCTTAGAGGCTGCTAAAGACCTTTGAACCTCTATTTTTTTCCTATTAGCTATCAGGTAAATACTCTCAAATCTAGGCTTTAAAAGCAAGAAAGTGGCAATAGGGTGAAACCTGCCTAGCTTCTTTCTTCACAGACAACGTAGTGATAAGAAAATGCTAATGTTGTTGACTCACATCCAATATGAAAAGTGGTTGATGACGACTTTGAGTAGTAGGACTAATTCATTATAATAGGTTAAATCCTAAGAACCTTCTTCCCTAGACTAGTGCCTAAGCCCATCTCACCTTTTACAGAGTTTTCACTCCCATTTTGGGCTAGACCATCAAAATCTTCAACTTTTGTCTAAGCCGGCGTAACATATTCAACCACAATTTAAGTCGACATAACATCCTCACCTTAAGTCAAGTTTTTCCAATTGGATTACCTTGCCAAAATTGGATAAAAGTGGGGCTTTATTGGCCTTCGATAGTGCCTTCAGCTCGAGCTCATCATAGGAAACTTTTCGTTGATGCCATTATTAGAGGAGTAACTGGTTTTTCAAAACCTTGCTTCACTTCGTAGACAAGAGTGTGGATAGTATATTTAATCGCCTCTGCTAATGCAAGTGCAGTTCTTCGCTGCTCAATTATATAGAGGGGGGCTTTTCTTTTGGCTTGCCCATGTGTAATAATAAATGGTGAACAACGAGCACCAAGCTCTTTTGCCTCAACACTTACGAGGACTCCTTCACTTAATGACATTCCTTCCAGATCCAGTTTTGTATATTCTGATCGGGTAATTGCATATTTCGATGATTACTGGTTTTAGAACAAGTCAAGTCTTCAAATTATATGCCTTCTACAGTCGGGTGTTCTACCAAAGTCTAAGGCGACACATACGATCAATGGCTTTCTTGAAGTGACGGGGATGGTGCATACTCCAATGAGGGGCTTTCCCACATTTATTTACCAACCTTTGGGGATTACATCCCTTCCTCTCGACCTACTGTCTTCTGACTCTTCCCTAGTAATGGCTACAAAATCAAAGGATTGGATCTCTTTAGATTCCCTTGTCGATGTTTACAAGTATAAAATCATTGGTTAGTATTCATCCACTTCCGTCTAGTCAGCCTAAGCATTCTTCCACTTTGGTAGATACCCATTTTCAAGAAGATCTAAGGTGCTCTAGCCGTCTTTTTCGATCGATTAATTCGTCTTTTTTAGTCTCCCAGTCCCCCTTCATTGAGAGGCTAGGAAACTCATTTTTTAATCCTTCTTTCCCTTTGGGCCTAACCCATGTAGGGGAGTAGCAGAGTTCTACAATCTTACTAAAAAAGGGTAGTTTTGTGCCCTGTCCTTTTAGTCGAATAAGTCACTTTCTTTTTTATAGTTGAACGTCAAATTGCTGGGAATAGCTTGAGAAGAGAGACAATGGCGAATAAGACCACTTTGCTACCTCTGAATAGACGCGAAGCTAAAAATATATATTTTATTTTGAGGAGAATCCATGTAGTGTTCTAAACCCTACATACTAAATTCGAACTAATTAGATCGAGCATGGCATATGGTTTTTGGGGTTCCATTCCCACCACCCAAGGAGCAAGCAAGGCAAGGAGAACTTTGCAGCCTTACTATCCACAATAGCTTGCACATCCCTCCATTCATTATGCCAAGAAGGCATGTGAAAAAGTAAAGCCTATGCTTCCAGTTCTTGAAGTGACTCTGTGCCTTGCCATCCTACTATATCAATAATTCACATATTGAGGAAGGATATTTATAGGTCTAAAAAGGGGCATTCAAGTAAAACCTAGACCATGATCGTCCTAAAGTGTTTCTTCCAAGACCTCCTTGAATGAAGAAGTATGCGGCATAAAACCTTATCTACACCAAATCATAGATGGTTCTTTGCTTTATATTCCTTTCTTTTGGTGGTCATATGAATGATGATTCCCGAAGGTGAAGAATGCCTACATTAAAGGAAAAAGAATTCTGATCGGAACATGAATAGGAAGAATGAGTCTGTTGTAGTAAAAACAACTAGTGCTATGTTTAACCCAGCAAAGCATTTTCTCATTTGAGCTGCTTTGCCTGCGAGCCACTGTCATAAGGTATCCTGTAATTTAGTTCCTTAGGCAAGGGGGGACCTCTTTCATCATTTGTAAATCTTCTGGCAGCCAAGGGTGCAAAAGATGTACTTTGAGGGATGGGGAACACATAAAGGAAATCAAGTCAAACTCTAGTAGGATAGATAACCAGTCAATTGTTATTAGTCTCAGTAGGGGGAGGAAAGTTTGGACACTATAGCGAAAGAGAAGTTGGAATGTTATATCCTTTTCTGGGTACGGACTAAGGACTAATCCAATCTTGAATTAAAAAGGTAGTCTCAAAAAGTTTTTCCAGCTTCATGCAAAATCCCTTATTCAACGGCTATGATTAAAGGGAAGAAGGTCACTCAGATCGTAATATTTTGCTGTTTGATGAGCTTATCCCCTACCTACTTATCAGGGCTGAAGACATGAATTGGGACCTTGATGATACTTATCAAAACAAAGAATTGATACTGTAGAGGGTCTTCCAAGTACAGAATAAGGGAAAGGTGATCTGTTTCAATCAAAATAGCAAGAGGTATCAAAAGAACCCAATCCTAGATGACATTCAATATCATGTACCCATGTTACTATACGTAAATTAGCTAGTGGTATGCAATTTCCTACTTGAGAATTTAGATCAAGTATCTCGTATCTATAAGCAGGGGGGCGTGGCCAAGACCAGCTGACTACCCCTTTCCACTCGGCCTTTCTTTACTATGTGAATAAGGTCTTAGTATGGATGGGCGTTCTGGGTAGGTCATAACAAGTCTCTGGTTGAAGGTTTGGACCAATCGCAATTCATCACCATTTTGTATGCTTCTAATGGATGATTGGTATATAAGTATTGACCTAAGCCCCATGCTGAGGCTCGACTCTTGAATTGTATGTGAGTTGCCTCGTATGACTCTTTCTAAGAACTTGAAGCCCTCTCTCTTTACTCTTTTCTTTAAATAGAAAGAAAAAAAATATATTTACAAGATGAAAAAGACTTTTGTCAAAAAGCCTTTGCCCTCCTATTCAACGAGGCTATTAACAAGCACCTTTGTTCCTTGACTTCTCTGCTCAGTCAAGCTTCCTTGTTGCTTAGTGTAGTCTCGATCCATAGTTTCTAAACTCTATCCCTTATAGCCTAGTCTATATCCATAGCTGACGATGACTTCGTATTGATGCCTTTCCCTTTGTAAATAGCTAAGTGACTTTGTAACCTTAACATACTTATTTTTTTACTTCTTTTCTTACAGTATTGTGGAAAAAGAAAACAAGTGCTAGACCAAACTAGTAGTTAAGTGCTCCTTATTGTTCGAATCTTGTCCAAGTCTAAGCTTTCCAAGCTCTAAGCTGTTAGGGAACTTTGCAAGGGTCTTACCACCTTATTGATTTACAATATTTGAGTCTTTGGAGTTTTTGGGATTATATTCCACGTCGAGGATTTGTGCTTGTGGGCTAAGGTGAAAATTGCAGACCAACAGATTTGGTGGTCGATAATTGTTCAGACTTGCTAAACGTTGTCGTGGCACCTGTAGTAGGGCAGAAGACTTATCGCGATGGCCGCAAACCAATTTACAATATCTTCATCACTGACATTTATCAAGGAGGCCATGTGGATCGGCCAGGGTCTTCTTTAGCTAATGAGAGCTCGATCCTGAAGCCTTCGGATTATCTTTTTGATAAGCACCTCTATGTGTATAAGGAATTAACTGCTGATAGATCCTGCCCAGTGTCCTCCTCTTTCCCTTGTCGTCTTCCGACCATGGGAGTATACAATGACAACTTTAGGACACTCATGCCTGATCGTAGACTACCTCTTGAACATCCAATTGCGCATTGCTCCGACCTAAACTATGCAACAACGCTGGCCGAATGTGCTTGACGGTCCCCTATAATATGCTCACTTGGGAACTTCTTAATCCAGTTGTTCCAAGAGTCTCCGCTAGTTGAACCCCGTCTAGTATACTCTCTGTTTCGCTCATCCCTTTACCCAGCTGTTTGATCGAATACTATCACCTAGGTTCCTAAACTTGGAATGGATGGTGAAGCGTAGGTGGCAAGTAATTATATGGATAAGATGCTTTACCCATAGACGCTTCTCCAGCTCTTGAAAAGAATTATATGGGAGTCATCCTCAAAGGACTTCTCGAATGACCATACCGGGGAATTCTATCGTACTTTGTACAGCTATTGTTAGTGATCCTATAGAGCCTACCCAAAGGTTCAGGTTGGATTGTAGGAAATGGGCGATACGTTTTTGTATTTCTGTGATAAGCTTTATAGCACCCACGATTCCCAGTATTGAGTCGTTGGCATATCGCGCGTAACAAATCCTTATTAAGTAATGGGCTTTTAAGTGGGCCAGCTTACGGGCCAGGCGTCTCTCTAAATTTATAACTAGTATCGCCTCCCCGCCCAGCTCCATCAACAGGCCCTTTCTTTTATAATACTTAATAAGGTCTTTCAGGCCCAATTATTATTACAGCATTCTCTACCATAGAATTGGGCCTTCGAGGTCAACTCAGTAGCTTCTATGAGCAAGGCTTTGCAATGGAGGCTTGAGGGCTTGTTAAGGAAGACGGCAAAGGGTTGACGAAGGGGGGAAAAAGGCATTTTTCTGGTTCCCTCTAAACCGGGGTACTTGTGCGGGGTGTGCCACGACAAAACAAGGGAATGAAAGGCTGCTTTGCGTTGGATTCTCTTTACCATTCCCATAATGGTTGGCCTGTCTTCGGTAGCGTTGAACCTTGCTTTGTCTCAAGAGTTTTTTTGGTCATCAATATGACCTGTCCTTAATAACTGTTTTTATTTTCTGAACAATCAGAATATTGTAGTTCTGTTAGATCCTCCCTATCTCCTTATCGAGCTTATGTAGGTAGATGTATCCTAGTAGGGCCGATAGTATTCTTGGGACTGGGTAAGGGCCCTTCTCACCTCCTATCAGTCACTCGACGGAAAAGACTTTCTGAATGGACTAAAAGAACTGGGGATTGTTGATCTCTTCCTTAAAGATTGGGATGAGTCAATATCAGTCGACGGTGTGAAAACGCTTCCTGATGTCGAATTCTAAAAACCAGTGAAAGATTCCCTACTATTCTTTGATCTGTCTTAGGACCAAGTGGCAGCCTCGACCCGAGTAGAAGTGCGATGTGCCTAGAAACTTAGGATCATAAATAGATTTGAGTACCATTTTAATCACCTCTTTCATGATCTTTTCTATAGGTAGAACTACTGCGAGTGGTCTAAACTTCGACTCTTATTTCTTTCTTCATATTACAAAGGGGAGCAAGGCCATTTTTTTCTCCCATCATTTCAGTGACTCATAGGACTTCCGTTAGCTCAATGTTTTTGGTTTTTGAGAACGGCCCCTACCTCTTGAGGATCGAAACGATTATCCCTGCTCGATGGGTCTACATCCATCCCTAAATGTCATCAGATACTATTCACTTCCCTGCTACTCTTGTAACCGTCACCTGTAATCTGCGCAGATGTGTCTACATCCCCTTGAATGGACGAGAAAGAAAGGATTTCTCTGAGTAACCCCCTAGATTCTAGACTCAAAATTTAAATTTCTTGTGTGAGCATTCGGTACATGTATCAGTCCGTGTCCAAGAAAGAGTGAAAGGGTCACCACTTCTGAGGATCCTCCCTAATCTTAGATAGGTCATCTGAGGGTTCGTCATGCCTCATTGCTATGATTACACACTAGGCTACCCGTGAATGCGGCTTTCGTCCTGCCAAAGCGTTTGAGACCACGATATTGTGCCAAAGCCTCTTTCAAGACCTAAAAGAACACGAACGAGCTAGGGACACATTTAGAGAAAGGAGTCTCCACCCAATTATTCGATTGGGAATGAATAGGGGCAATCCAATCCCTCGCTATGGGACCTACACTACCCTTATCCCTTCAAAGATGCGTTCGAAAAGTTAGGCACAAGTCTTTCGACCTGCCTGAATGTAAATCCAACCTCCACTTAGGAAATACCAAATAAGAATATCATGTTGTTACTTAGTCTACTTAAATGGTTCATTTTATGCACATGATTCTATTTTATCTTCATTAGGTATGTTAGGTGATTATTCAATCAATGGCAATTACAAACATCTATAGAAAGAGGGAGGAGAGTGGATTACATTTCCTTTCAAACATGGGGGAAAGGGAGAGGATTACAACAAAATTTATTCAACAATAAAGTAAATTCTACTCATACATTCAATCCATTGCATATATCATAGGTATTCAAGTCGACACTAGATAGATAATGGATTCCTCACCATCATTTGTGAGTCTATTCAGTATCTTTCAAGTCTCTACATACATATTCATGTTATCCAAGTATTTATTCTAAGTGATAGTCTTTCACCATCAATGTGAGTCTACCACCACTTCATGGTATCCTACAATTACATTTCTAAATATGAGAACATTCATACATTCATAATCATACAAAGCCATAATCTAATATCATGGCATTCTAGAGTAGATTTGATAAATTCTATCATGGTATTCTACCTACTACTATTCTAGCATGATTCATATTAATTTATTAAGAATCATGACATTTCTAGCCTAATCATGGTTATCATAGCATATCTAACCTAATTCAAACAATAGAAATCAATCGTAGTTGTTCTAGCTCAAACAAGATGTTCAAGGAAAAAATGGTAATTCCACCTTTCTATGCTATTTCCTAGCCTTCATCAAAGCAAGTAAGTTTTCCTAGCATGATTCTAATCATGCACTCCTAAGCACGGTTCTAAGCATGTGCTCCCAAGCATATTTTTAAGTATTCGTAAAGAAAGTAAATTCCTAAGCATGATTCTAAAAAAGAAAAGTCCATGGACTTACCTCTACACGCTTATCTATCTTGCAAAACAAATAGGGTTAGAACAATTCATAATAACCCTAATAATGCTCCTAAGCATAAAATAAAACCCTAAACTTTTTTTTTCTAAGCAAGAAAAAAATAAAATAGAATGGGAGGGAGGAGAGAATTCTACTCTCAAGACGTACCATTCTCGGGTTTAGAGCAATAGAACACCTAAAAAAAACTAGAAAAGACTTCTCAAATTCTTGAGCGGGCCTTCAAAAGAGAGAAAAAGATGATTTTATTCGACAATCGGTGTGAATTACAAAGTGAGAGGAGTAAGGTTTATATAGGCAAGGGGTCCAGGGGTCGGGCGACCATCTCCAGATAACTGGGTGGCCATCTGATGGACGCCCAACCATTGGCCAATAGCCAGGTAGCTGTTAGATGGCCAGGCAGCTGTCTTAGATAGCTAGCTGGCTGTTTGATGGCCGACCGACCAATTTCCTTTCAGCCCCCTTTCCTTTTTTATCATCATTCGATGCAGCCCCTTCAAACATCCATCCCTGCAATCACATATAACTTTTTCAGTTCAACTCCGATTCATGATCTATGAATTTCTATGAGAATTGGACATCCATAGCTTTGCAAAGGTATTTGACTTATGACTAGATTCCTCCCCGATTAATAATATGTGATTTTTCAAATTCATCTATCAGTTTTCCAGACTCTTCACCAACTTCTTTTCACCCTTCTGTTGTTAACTCTCAAGGGCATTTTGATCATTTTCTCTACTCAAATTCATCCCCATTTCATTCTCAAGCTTCAAAAATCCAGTGCTTACAACTTACCCCTTACTTTGGAGAGGTTTGTGAGACACAAAAGTCGACAAAGTATTTTTACTCCGTCTTTCTTTATTCTTTCTCATCATTTTTGACTTCGTCCTCCCTTTTTCAAACTTTCTCACCACTTCTTTCTACTTTTGTAAAGTGTGTGTCCATTAAAGAACTAATGTGCCCATTTACTGGTGAACATGCCTATTTGAGGTGAATGTGCCCACCAAAGGGTAAACTTGCTAATCGAAGGCAAGTGCGCCCATTCAAGGGCTGACATGCCTATCTAAGGCGAGTATGCCCATTCAATGGCAGATATGCCCACCTAAGGGTCGGTATGCCCATCCAAGGGCAAACATGCCTATCTAAGGTGAGTGTACCAATATAAGGGCAAATATGTCCGTTCAAGGGCTAGAAAGCATCCTTATAATGCTATTGATAAAACACTCTTCAGTGCACCTACTTCTTAGGGTTTCTAACACTTTGTAGTGCACCTACTTCTAGGGTTTTGCTTTTCATTGTGCCTATTCTAAGGGCTTCAAACACTCTTAACTGCACCTATTTCTTAGGGTTTTCAACACTCTTCAGTGCACCTCCTCTTAAGGCTTCTGCCTATTCTAAGGGCTTAAAATACTCTTAAGTGCACCTACTTCTTAGGGTTTTCAACACTCTTTAGCGCGCCTCTTCTTAGGGCTTATGCCTATTCTAAGGGCTTAAAACACTCTTAAATGCACCTACTTCTTAGGGTTTTCAACACTCTTCACTTATTAGGGCTTATGCTTATTCTAAGAGCTTAAAACACTCTTAAGTGTACCTATTTCTTAGGGTTTCCTTCTAATGCATGCTTATAGGGAAAACTTCTATCATGCACTACTTATTGGTCTTTAGGCCTTTTTCTTCTTTGTGCCTGCGGCTGAGCATTCTCTATTCATCTTTGATCTCTTAGGTTTCATGCCCTCCTTATAAGTTTCCTTAATCTGCTTCAGATTTCGTACTCAACGGGTTTCATGCCCAAGTTTCTATTCTTGATTTCTTTCGATATGCTGGAAAAATTTCTTGATCATGTTCAGACATTCCTCATTCTTAACTTCTCTTAAGTTCAACATTCTTTATTAGGGAGTTTTGAATTTTTGGACTTGTTAGAGATCGTTCAATTTTGTTTTTGCAAGCTCTTGCAAAGTTCAAAAAGGAAAAGAAATTGTGAAAATTATTTCAAATTTTTACCTTGTTTGGTGCGTTCTTCAATAAACTGCTTTATAGTATCTGGAGAAATTGTTCCATCTGATTCTGGTCGTAGATTCCATCGATTAAGGTTGTTCTTCTTTCCTTGTGAGTTGTTAAACTATTGCCATGGTCGAATACTTGTCACCGATTTCATCGGAAGTATCTTAAAGGTTGATGAAGAATTCTCCTCTTTTTTCTCTTCTATCTTTTTTTCTCTTTTCTCTCTTCTCTCTTCTCTCTCTTTTCCTTTTCTTTTTCTTTTTCTCTATTCTATTTTCTTTCTTTCTTTCTTGCTTGGCCCGTTATTTGAGGGGGGATGGCTGGCCGGTTGTCTGATAGCCACTCGACTATTTGACTATCATTTGGCGATTGGTCAACAGCTTCCGGATGTCTGGTCGCCAACCGACGGTTGGGGGGTTTTATAAAGCCGTTTCCCCATTTGTGTCTTCATTTGCACATAACTTCTCCGTTTTTCATCCGATTCACTTTCAGCTTTTTCCTATATGCTCATCTCAACTTCTTCTTCCTAATGGAAGGTCATTCAGTCCACCTTGCGAGTCCAATCCGGTCCAAAAATCAATGTTGAGAGGTCTTCCAAAGGATCATGAGGCGTCGGTTGTCTACGACATGGCTTCTCACATAATCAACCTGGTATTTGGCCTCTTTGACTCTTGTCTTTTTCCCTTTTCTTCAAATACAATTAGGCTTGCATTCATGTAGGGACTTCAATTTCTTTCTTTAAGACTATCATGAGAACAAGATATGTGGGGCATTTTTTGGAGCCCATAGCTGGTTATTAGAGATAAAGAATGATGCAATGAGGGAACAGATTATTGATATCAGTTTCTATGAGTTTATCACTTGTCTTTTGCATGTGCAGTAGTACACTGATCGTCGTGCATTAGCCGCTTTGTGCGAGAGATGGATGGATACAACCTACACATTCCATCTTCCATTCTTTGAGATGACTATAATGCCTTTGAATATTGTTGCCTTGACCGGCCTTCCATGTGGCAGTGATCTGATTCCTATTAATGCTTGTATTATGGACTCAACAGATTAGCATAGGTTGATCCAAGACGTTCTTGGATGTGAAGTGAAAGTCAAAAGCAATGTTTCCAATCGATATGCTCCCTTGTAGGAATATTGGAAACGGAGGTCCAATGTATTTCCCATTGAGGTGGATCAATATGCTAGCAGCTTCATAGTTTATCTGCTGGGCATGACGCTCTTCTCCAATGCATCAAACACCACTGCTTTGACTTTACTTCCTACTCTCTAGGATCTTGATCGAGTGAAATATTTTGACTGGGGTCGCATTGCTTTCATTCAGCTGTATTTTGGCTTGGATCGGGCATGTTAAGGCATTGTCAGGTTTTTGGAATTGCTACACTTATTAAGGTAACTTCTTTCCTTTTCATACCTTCACGTGTTATCTTTATGATTCCTATCTCTGATTTTGTATCATCCATGACAGATGCGGGCATATGAGTTAGGAGTTTTACCATCTCCTCTTCCTGCTAGTAAGGATTCTTCTCTCCTTCGAATGAAGAGGTGGGTTATATGTCATGCGAAGCTCGAGAGACCTCACAAGCTAAACTTATTTCATGATTACATTCACACGTTGACCTAGGACAAGGTAACAAAGAATTTATAGTCAATATTTCAATGATACCATATTCTTGCCATGCCTTATTCTTTCGCAGATTCATTATGAGTGGTGGGGTCTTAAGGAGCACTGGTCTAAAGCTATGAGAATTGCTATCCCTTTCAACTTACACCGCATCCTTCTTTCATGTGTAAATAGCATGATGTGTTATCTAGGTGAACGTGTATGGTATTAGTTCAAGGGCCTGATACGCTGTTTGGTTCCTCCTCTACCACCAGTTTCGATGATTGTTTTAGTTGACTTGACTATGGAGCCAGAGGTATCGGTCTACACGATCGCATTTCACTTGAGTACTATCGAGTTTTTGTTGATGGCAACTTCTTACATTGATTGGGCTCGACCCACCTTGTTGTATATGAGGCCCGACTGATCTACCACTAATACTCCTCATCCTCCAGTGGTGTCTAATCGCTTAGGTAATTCTTCTGTTCGTCGTGGGAGGAGATCGAGAGCCTCCTTTTCAGGTACAGGCACTTCAGCTTCTTTTTCTATAGCGGCTCAGCAACCACCTCCTCCGTCAGCTTCTTCGGCTACTTCAGTTGCTCTAACTGGTCATGTGATCAATGATCTTCAGGCTTTCCTCAGTAATGTCGTCTATGTGTAGGATGAAAACAGGTTGATCCACAGTCGCATGATCACCAAGGATTCGAACATGCCCGTCCCTTTTGTTCCAAAGGACACCACTCTGGTAAGTTTCCTGATTTGTTCATTTCTAAAATTCTCTTTCATTTATCACTAATAAGAATGAAATGTAATACAGGTGCCACGATCTTCCATGGAGTGGGTTTTCCACATACAGGCCACTTCATATGGGCAAGTCTTATAGATGTCTCACCGATATGAGGTAAGGTATAATCCATGTATGTATGATTTCTATCTTAATTATTCTTCTAACTATATGATTTTTTGGTTGGTCAGATAGATCGTCAAGAAGTCATTCGTCGGCAACGTGAGGTGAAGCGCCTTCAAGCTCAAGTCAACGCTTTCTCCTCTGATATTGATGATGATGGCGAGAGTGAGGACTATCACCACCAGCTTTCATCAGGATTTTTTGTATACTTTTCTTCCATGTATAAACTTCCATGATGTATAATAAATTTCGAAGATTTAATGAAACTTCTTTATTTCTATTTTCATACATTTTGTGCACTGTACTGAATTTACGTCGAAATTCATTTGAATCTATTTCTATGTCATTAGTTATTCAATTATGAACAATACAACAAAATCTGGAAGCCATACACTCGAAGCCATTCACCGGTACGCGTTTCGAAAGTCACCGAATTGCGAAAATGGGAAAAAAAGCCCTAATAACTGTTGGCCGGCCACAGACCGTTAGGTAGCTGTCTGACAGCTACGCAGCTATCTGACAATCGGTCGACTATCATGCAATAACAGATCAATAATCAGATAGCCAGCCGACGGTTCTCTAGCCCTATTTTGGATCGATTTATGCGCTATTTAAGCGCTATCCCTTCTGGCTACTTCTGTACACTTTTTCTCATGTTTCTTGAGGTTTCTTTCTTCGTATTAACACCTCTTCATATCATTCAACATGTCTGAATCTTCTGTTCCTATTTCCGAGCCCCTTAGGAGGCCTTTGAGGGATGAGGATTGGAAATGACTCGAGCTTGTCGGTCTCTATCATCTGAAGATTCTTCGTCATGTCAAGCTTGACATCCCTTTTCTGAAGGATTGTGCAAACTTTTAGGATTCTCACGATCACATCTTCCGCTTCAATGGGTATAAGCCTTGCCCTTTGCATGAGGAATTCTCTACCATACTCGGTCATCATTCCTCCATTTCTGAGAGCCTCATCCTGCCCACTATCCAGACATCATCAACATCTTATTTCGCCCACTTTTTCGACTTTCCGGTTTCCGCTATAGTTATTCACACCAGGGCTGGTAGAGTGATATTATCCTCCATCATACCAGTTGGTGTCAACGTCTACTACATATGCATGTGCCATGCACATGATGATTTTTGTTCAACTTGGGGTAAAAGAAGAATATTATTTTGATTATTATTTTACTGTTTATATAAGTATATTTTAGGAAGTATTTGATTTATAATAAATATCTCATTAGATTAGGAGATTGTTTCTAGTATCCTAATTAAAATAGAAGAATATTTATCTATGTCCTCGTTCCTTTAGGAGATTACTTATAATGTTAGCCCTAAGGCTATATGATAATTTTGATGATAACAATACACATTGATTCATTGAGATTTACTAATATATTTATTTATGTGCAAGAATAAGATTATTGAAATAATTATAAAATCAAGAAGGGGTTTATTAAAATGAAGTGTTGAAGCTTAGGAGAAGACTACATGTTAAAGGCATCAAAGTTTAAGTACAAGGTTTGATTCAAGGAATGTGATATATGAGCAATGTTCTATCAATTTGTCATATATTTCTCTACAAATGTCCAAATAATGTGATTCTTGAGCCTTTGGAAAACTTACTCAATTTATAACATTTCATATGTTTTAAAGAAATTCAAATTTTAAGTGCAAGATCGTCCAAATCATCATGCAAAGTGAAAGACAAATGGAAGCAGCTGACATGAGCACCGAATACTCTTTTGGACATATCTTGAGCTAGAAAAATCAAAATGACTTGATTCTTGCGGCATTAGAAAGATGACTTAATGGGGCACATTTCATATGTTTTGAAGAAATTCAAATTTCAAATGGAAGACCGACATAATTGACATGCAATTCGGTGGACTGACACAGAGAAGAAAAATCAACTCACATAAGCACCGAATGGTGTTTTGGCCATATCTTAAGATAGAGATATCCAATTGCCTTGATTCTTAATGTTTTGGAAAGCTATTCAAATATGAAGATCTTTTATGTTTTGAAGAAATTCAAATTTCAAATGGAAGGCTGACAGAATTATCATTCAATTCAGTGGACAGACACATGGAAGAAAAATCAAGTCACTTGAGCACCGAATGGTGTTTTGGCCATATCTTGAGCTACAGATATCCAAATAACTTGGTTCTTGATGCGTTGGAAAGCTTATTCAAATGTGCAGATCTTTTATGTTTTACAGATTTTCAAATTTCAAACGGAACATTGACAAAAATGGCAGACAAGATTACGGTTTTTATGGTGGGCAGAAAATTTGGAGATGGTGTCTTCACTTGATTAAGTTCATCTCATTTGCCTATAAAAGGAGCCATTCTCCCATGCATTCAACAAGTGCAAGAGAAGCATTTTATCAAGCAAAAAAGCCAAAAGAAATATCAAGTTTATAGAGCTTTTATATTCTTTATCTACTCTTTGAAGAGAGTTGTACTTTTGTTGTAAAAATTTTCTTTGTTCTATATTGTGTGAGAGTGAGATCTTCTTGTAAAGGATAAAAGTTATCCTTGAGAGAACTCTTTCCTTGGTGAGGTTGTTCATCAAGAAGAACTCTTGGTGTGGTGTTATCAAGAGTTGAAGAAAGTTGCCTTGGTGAGGTTGTTCATCAAGAAGAACTCTTGGTGTGGTGTTATCAAGAGTTGAAGAAAAAAAAAAGTCTTGGTGAAGTTGTTCATCAAGCAAGTTGTAAAGTATTCTACAACTTAGTGGAAAGCCTAGCTTGTGGAGGAGCTAGGAGCCCGTGGACGTAGGCAAGGTTTGCCGAACCACGTAAATTGAGTTTGCACTCTCTCTATCCCTATACACTTTACATTTACTTGCACTTGAGATTATTTATTATTGCTATTCTCTTGATTGCATCTTAGATAACTTCTATTTTCATCTTCTTCACTTCTATTCTCAAAAGAAAAAGTGAAATATTTTTTATCTTTCAGAAAATTTTATAAATTCTTTTGATAAATAAAACCCAATTCACCCCCCGCCTTGGTTATCATACCTGGTCACAAGTGGTATCAAGCAAGGTTGCTCATTTTTTTTAAATCTTAACCGATTTTGAGCTATGGCAACTTTTAATTCAACTTCATATGTTGAGGGACTTTCTATCTCTAGACCTCCATTTTTTAATGGAAGTGATTACTCTTATTGGAAAACTAGAATGAGTATTTTCTTGAAATCTTTTGATTATGATTTATGGTCTATTGTTTTGGAAGGAACTTTTGTTCCTACCAAAATTGAAAATGGAGAAAGCATGCTTAAAGAACCTAAAGAGTTTAGTGAAGATGATAAAAAGAAATTGAGTTTGAATGCTAAAGCTATGAATGTGTTATATTGTGCTCTAGATAGAAATGAGTTTAATAGAATATCTACTTGTTCTACGGCACAAGAAATATGGCACACACTTGAAGTAACTCATGAAGGAACTAGTCAAGTTAAAGAATCCAAAATTAGTATGCTAGTTCATAGTTATGAGCTTTTTAAGATGAAATCGGATGAATCAATTTCTGAAATGTTTACTAGATTTACGGATATTATTAATAGTTTGAAATCTCTTGGTAAATCTTATTCTAATGTTGAAATGGTGAGAAAGATTCTTAGGTGTCTCCCAAAATCTTGGGAGCCAAAGGTGACGGCAATTCAAGAAGCAAAGGACCTCACCAAACTACCATTAGAAGAACTTATGGGTTCTCTCATGACTCATGAAATCACCTTGAAGGAGAACGAAGAAGATTTCAAGAAAAAGAAAAATATTGCTTTCAAATCTTCAACAAAAGAAGATGATGAGTCCAACGATGAAGGAGATGATGAAGATCTTGCATTCATCACAAGAAAGCTAAAAAGGATGATTAGAAGAAACCAATGATTCAAGAAGAACTCTAGAAGGGAGTACAAAGGGCAAAGCTCAAAGCAATATAAGAAAAATGATCAAATCATTTGCTTACTTCAAAAGTCAAAACAATAAATCCAAAGCAATGAAAGCCACAAATTGGGATGATAGTGAAGCTAGCTCTACCGAAGAAGAAGGTTGCGAAGTGGCAAACATATGCTTCATGGCTTTAAGTGACGATGAGGTAAGTATTCTAAACTATGATCCTAAACTTTCATATGATGAATTACTTGAAGCATTCCAAAATTTACATGTGAAAATTGATAAGAAAAACTCAAAAATCAATGCTTTCAAAAAGAAGTCAAAAATCATGTTATCTCAATTAGAAGAGTTGGTGGAAACAAATGAAGCTTTATAAAATGAAAATGAAATTTTAAAGCAAAAAGATTTTGAAAGTTTGGAAAATCAAATACATTTATTAAAAACTGAAAATGAAATTTTAAAACAAAATGATTTTGATAAATTAGAGAAAAAAATGTTATTTTGAAAAAGGAAAATAATGATTTAAGAAATATTGTTGATAGTTTTACAAAAAGCACAAAAAATTTGAATTCTATGTTCCAAAACCAA